>KV459753.1:0-13502 GCA_001662645.1 Pseudogymnoascus sp. 03VT05
CCTAGCTATTCCAGCTACCTCAGCAGACTCAGAACGAGTATTTAGTGTCGGTGGTGATATTATCACGAAGAAACGGAACCGATTATCGCCTTCTACACTTAGATATCTACTTTGCTTACGGAATTGGGGTGTTTTATCACAAGGCGACGACGAAGACAGCGGCGACGATGCAGATAATGAGAGTTAGAATAGTAATATACAGTATTATATCAATATCTATTTTAAGCTCGAGTACTACTCGAGGTATTCGAGTACTGGTACTCGAATACCGGTACTCGAGCTTCAATTTTCAGTACTCTACTCGAGGATGCTCGAGTAGTACTCGGAGCGGTATTCGGGCAACACTGCTTATATTTGGGCTAACTTATCTTGTGTTAGAACATTATGGAAGGAAGGGTCCTAAGGAAAGGGACTTGGGGGAAGGAGTGTTCGTAAGAGCACATCGGGAGAACGAATGTCGAGGAAGGAGCATTGGGGAAGGAGCATTGGGGAAGGACATTGGGGGAAGGAGCATTGGGGAAAGGGGCATTGGGGGAAAGAGCATTGGTGTGGGGATACTGTCGGAAGGAGCGTTGGTACGATGAGGCTGATAGAAAGGAGAACTGAGGAAGGAGCCTCACCTAAAAAGCATGGATATGCTTGCATCTCCCACATACGACCATAGATTCAAGAGAATTGGGCATCCCGTCCGCTCTGCCATACACAAGCTTGAAATCGGTAGATTAGTAGTTGGGTGGGTGACCACCAGCGAATACCTACTGTTGTATGTTTCTTTTTTGCTTTTTTCGACCTTTCAATACCCTGGCCTGATGGGCGGTGGTGAAAGAAGGACTAGGAAGGATCATTGAGGAAGGAGCATTGGGAACATGGAGTCGGTGAAGGAGATGGGGACCTCGATAAAATAGAAGCCAGCTGCTATATCAGCATTTGATCTATTTGACGTATCTCTACTTCTTAAAACTCCGGAAGCCGTTTCACTGTCGCCTTCATTGTTATCCCTATTCCTTCGCCTTCTTGAGACTCTGGCAACTAACGTGGAACATTGCCAACTTCACAACTCCCTCCATGCTCCTAAGCAAGCTGACATTATCCTTAAAAGCATCCGTGTCCCGAAACTTTATGTGCGCGTCAATGCTAGTCCAGCCGATGAACGCCGCAAGGACCGCCCCTGTCTGTCCTTCTTCTCCTCCCTTCACTGGGAAGTCGTTCTCCACACCCCAGCCGAAGCTAACACCCTTGTCAGAGCATTTGTTAAGACCCTTATCCGCGAACTCCCGGACATTCGCGGAAGCTGCGTCTTTTTGGGCTTGCGATATATCAGAAGCGAAGTAAGCGAGCATAATTTCCGTGACAGGAGCCTGTAAGGCTACTGGTGGGGAGGGTGTGACAGCAACATGCTTCGTAAATTCGCCATGGGTCAAGATGGATGGCAGCTCCTTTACTGCTTCTCTGCCAAACCTGGTGGATAATTTCAGTTTATATCACCAGAAAGAATGGAGTTTAACCGCTTACGACTTGGCAAAGTTCTCGTGGTCTTCGACGGAGTCCCAGTCAAAGAAGGCCCAGAGTTTTGACGGATCCTCGACTTCTAGTCCCCAATAAACCCGCTGTGGACCTCCTGGCGCAGATGTGACTGCTTTCCAAGCTCTCGTCAGGACATGGCCTTCTTGGGTGGATTCGTCCATAATATTAAGGCCGGGCTTGACGCCCATGCAGCTAATCTCTGTAACAGCCATGTTAGATGCTGTCAAATATATAGTCTATGGTGGAATTGCAGAGACGAGAACAAATGGTATTTATATAATAGGCAAACGTTGAATGAGATCTCGGTTCACCGGAAGCCAGTTTTATTTGTGGTACATTCTAAACGAGCTCCGCAAGATAAATAAATCCCGACAGTAACAACGCTTTATTTTGGTACTTGCTGCACCCCTCACTTGATAGCAAGTATTCATGGGGCAAGTCTTAACTATATGACATTATAGCTAACCCCAGTAAATTTATTGGATATAAAATGGCAGATTTCGCGATTGGCTGGTTTTACGAGGCTGGTAACGATATCAAAGAGTCAATTTGGATAGTCGCTGAGCAATGCGGGAGCCTGGATTCTCATCAACGGTTACACCCGACCATGGGTGGGCGGCTGGAACGAGGGGCGAAGGAGCGGGGTCATGATCGGCTACCGAAGCTCTCCAAGGTATCCACTTGGCCACAATTAGCTAAATAACCACCCCACCTGGCCTCGAACCTCCATTATATCATAACTTTCACAAGTTTCATCACGATTATCTTGTGAGACCTCATCCAGAACAGCCCCGGGTAATATTCCGGAATAATCGATTATCTTTCCATGGTGACGGCATCTTGCCAGGTTAAATCGCATTCCCTTGAGGGGAACAAATTCGACACCCAAGGGACCCTCCTTCGATCTTTCCAGTTAAGCTTCTTATATTTCGTGTACTGCTACCAACTAAGCCCTTGATCATCTCCCTGGATAATTTATAATGGCCACTACATTATCAGGACGTGGCCAACGCTCTTTTTCTGCCTACAGCATTAGCATCCCGGAAATCACCGACAATGTCTATGATGGGAAGTCAAATCCATTAGGAGTGATATCTCTTGGTTTATCTGAAAACGTAAGTCTTAATGCTATGATGTTTTGAGAAGACGTAGCTGACAGTAATTTTAAGCACTTAATTCACGGGAACGTTGTTGACTTCATCAATAAGCATGTAAGTAACATAACTACATAGCTAGAGCCGCTCAATTAAAGGCTAACGCTTGCCTGTAGTTCAAAATCGATGAATTCACTGCTACAACATATACAGGAACCACCATTGGAGGTGTTGATCTGAGGAGAGCGGTAGCGAAGCATATCAACAAGTATTTCAACCCTACCGTGCCTGTGAGTATGAAGGAAGTCGGTATTGCAAATGGCGTTACTGCCATCTGTTCAATGCTGGCTTTCATGTTGGGAGATGTTGGAGATGGCATCCTACTCATGCGGCCAATTTATGGAAAATTTGAAAATGACTTGACGATCGTTGCTCAGTATATATCCATCTCAATCTTTCCTATTTATCAAGCTAATGAAATTAGATGCAAAACGCTATATGCCAACATGGGTGATACGGATCCATTTTCAGAGGCTGTTGTAGAGGAATACGCTCTCCGTCTTGCTCAAGCCAAGGCAGACGGTACCAATACTCGGGCCCTCCTAATCTGCAACCCACACAATCCTTCTGGCCGGTGCTATCCCAAGGCTACCCTTATTGCGCTCATGAGATTCTGTGCCCAGCACCATCTGCACCTCATCTCTGACGAAGTGTATGCTCTGACCGTCTTTGAGACAGCTGACCCCTCAAGCGTACCGTTCACCTCTGTCCTTGAGATCGATACTACTGGGATCCTTGACCCGAGATTCCTGCACGTCGGGTATGGTTTTAGTAAGGACTTTGGTGCCCCCGGTCTTCACGTAGCAGCTCTAGTGACCAGGAATGACGAAGTCCAGCAGGCCTTTAAAGCGATTGGTCTGCTCCATGCACCTGGCGGGCCGAGCTGTGCAATTGTGCTTGCGATGTTAGAGGATGATAATTTCGTGGAAGATACTATTAAATTGTCCCGCATCAAACTGGCGGAAAACTACGAGCTGGTGACCTGCATGCTGGATAAAGTAGGGATTACATACTGGAAAGGGGGCAGGGCCGGGTTCTTCCTGTGGATCGATTTGTCTAGGTTTTTACCGCCGTCAGAGGGGATCCAAACAGATGGCGAGAGGGAAAAGATTCTTGCTGGGAGGTTGTTGGAAGGTGGTATTTTTCTAAACCCAGGGGCTGAATGGGCGGAGAGGCCAGGTTGGTTCAGATTGATCTTCTCACACGAGAAGGGCAAGGTAGAGGAAGGGGTGAGGAGGTGAGTTAACTGGCTGTATTGTGACCTGTTGAGTGTGAAACTGACTGGATTTTGTGTAGGCTTATTGGGACGTTGTGTCGGGAGTAAAGTCACATGAAGAGGGACTGTCATGGCTGAGTATTGATATCAGCAATTATTCTCATAGTATTTATCTCTTCGGTTCTATTCACGAGTAACTGTCCTATTAATCACAGGTCGGAGTGATTGAGTGCCTTTATTTCAATAACACCAACTGTTGTACATAGCCCCCCCATCGCTCTCTGCGCTCCAATAAGCACCACTTATAACATACAATTATTGCCGAGCCTGGTTAATCTTTGCAGCTCTCTCAAATATGCCCATCGTATGGTCCCAAATTGTGGCTCCAACATTTCCCGCTCGGTACTCATTTAGCAACTTCTGTTTGCCTGTTGCATCGCCATTCCAATTGACGAGATACGCACCGCTACCCGCGACAGTACTACCACCTAACATAGGCGTATTCAAGCCCTTCGGGGCAGAGACACCGGATGCCAGCGTATCGTTCTCGACAGTTTTCGCCGGTGGGTAAACGCCACTGGTAGCAATAAAAAGCTGCCTAGCACCCGTCTCCTCTAGACTGACAGCAAACGCCGCCATGAACGGAGTTAGAAGCTTCGTAGCTGCACGAGCCCAGGTGGGCAATTCCCTCGCAAGGCCGGTATCAACAACTGAAGGATACGAGTGCGAAAACGTCGTCGCAGGCTGGCGCTTCGAGAATTCCTCTGTCATGAGACTGTTCATCGTAGTCGAATGTGTTGCACACTTGGGGCGCGAAAAGGTGATCTTCAGCTCCAAGTCTTCCAAATCCAGCTTGCCTTCCGACCCTGCGCTGAGTATGCTCAGTGTTCGGGAGAAATGGGGCGGTTTAGTGGCGGCGGTTTGGAGGAGAGGGAGAAGATTTGAGATGAAGCGCATTCTGGAGTAGTAATTAAGCGTGAACTTGCGGTCGATGCCTTCGTGGGATTCTAGTAGAAGTCAGCAAAGAAGATATTTGTAAAGGCTCTCACATGCTTACCATCACGGCCTCGTAAGTTCATGTTCCCCTGGCTCTGTACAATGAGGTTGATATGCGATTCCTTCTTGGTAATCTCTGCGCATACTCGGTCGACCTCCCCCAGCTCCGATACGTCTGCCTTTAGAAACTCAACTTTTCCATCCTTGTTGAGGTCTTTGCATTCCTTGATAATGCGCTCTGCGGCAGACTCGCTGCGGCCTACAATATAGACTCGTGGGGATAGTGCATTTTTAACGAAGGCTTTGGCTGTGTGTTCCCCAATGCCAGACGTAGCACCAACTAATGTATGTTAGTTAAATTTTCAGGGCAAAAATAAACTACCTACAGTGATATTACTTACCGAAAAGAGCTACCAGGCCAGGGCCAAGCTCTCGAAGTTGGGCATTGGAAGCATGAACAAGATCAAGTCCCACCATCTTGTGCTTTCTGGAGGTAAAGCTGCTTCGGGGATTGGACAGCAGGCTGTCGGTTTGTCGTTGGTTTCTAGTTGTCTGATACGGCATAAATCAATTTGATGTTGTTTGTTTGAAAGAGAAAAAGCTCTATATTTATATTTAAGTGTGGTGACGTCGTCGGACTTTATCTCTCTAACGCCGGGGGCGCGTCCGTGACTGCCTGTGAAGCGAAAGCCACGCCTGGTCGTTGATGCCTTCGTCAATTTATTTTAGCTTGCCCACCTACCAAGACTATTGCCATTTATAGTTGAGTTTATAAAAAAGCTATCATTGGAATTTTGTAAGATCAGTATTGCAGTCTCTGCCACACATCTGACCTTTAATCACCATATTTATTTCATATAATATATATTTCGATCCCAGTGTTCCCCAAATAGTATTCGAATACTATTCGGGGTTTTCCCGAATACTCGCCATCTGAAAGTATTCAGCGAATACTCATACAAATCCTCACCGAATACTATTTGGGTATTTTGAGGCTCAACTATAGTGAAATATAATAGGATATAACATATTTCACAAGCGAACCGGTCACACAAGCGAACCGGTCACCAAAACACCAGAATTGACTATTACTACCTACTACTACACTACCACCCTACATAATGACCCTTATTCAATTGCAACTGATTCCTGGCGCCTCTCGCACGTACGAGCATTATGCCCCATATTACTACATGTGCCACATCGCCGCTGCCGGCCTGTAGAACCCACCTGCCGAGTAGTCTTACTTGCCACCTCCGTATGGAGTTAAGCATCAACCTCAGCACTCTAAAGGATATCCTCTCCCTCTCGTACGGAGAGACTGCCCCCTTGCATTATATGCCTCTTGCGCTTCCTTTCCCTCCTCTTTTTCTGTTCATTTGCTACCTATAGAGCCTTAACTTCTGCCTTAAGTAGAACAGCAGAATGCATTATCATTTCTGCCCCTTTAACAAGGCAGCTAACAGCATCATTAATTAAGGTAGGAGAGCTGTTCTAATGTCGTATGATGCGGTTCTTAATATGCTCTGTTTAAAAGTTAAGCTCCCTTATAGTTTAAGGAGTCTTTAAAGTCTAGTTGTCACTCTTAACTATAGGAGGGGTTAGAGTCCTTAAGCGTAGATTTAAGTAAGAGAGGACACTCTACAGCTTGTACAGAACTAGTCCTGTAGCTTAGAATCTGCTCTTAATGTTCTGCTCTGTAAATGTCGCTTTAAATGCTTCTTTAAATGCAGAGAGAAACTTAAGCTTTGTAATGTAGTTTAGCTAGTTCTGTACAAAGGTTTTAATCTAACGTCTATACGAAAGCTTTAGTAGCATAAAGCAGCTTACATTAAGTGGCTAAAGAATGTGTAAGGAGTGTGGTGGCATATAGAGGGTGATTATCTTCCGTTCTATGTAGTAGTGTTGAAATTAAGCTAAGAGGTAGCTCTTATGCCCATTAAGAATAAGAAGGCGATAGGTTCTAATTGTATGAGTGCTTGTATGTTAATTAAAGTGTTGAATCCACTTGTACCTAATTAAATTTAAAGTCCACCCATTCTCACTTAGCATAATCACCTAATTGTCTAGCAATTCTAAGTCCTTATACTATGTAGAGAGGTGGTTCTACGCCTTGAAAATAATGAACGGCAGGAGTGCCCATCTGTACAAATTAACACCTTAAATAATCAACACCCACTCTCTATTTCTAGGCTGTATAGTCTTTAGACAGCTCTTTACTTCTAAGCTTGTAACTACCTTTATAGTAGCAATAACTCCTATTGTAAAACCTGCTTCATTAAAGTTGTAGATATCCTGCTCTAAGATGCTGTATTTTACAACTGTGTTTTGTACAAGAGAGAACCACCCTTTAATTATCTTTAGATCTTCACATTTTACTCGTTTATAATCGTACTTCTAACTAAACTTTGCTTTGATTTCTATACGACGCTTAATGAAGTTGGTAGTCCAGTTCTTCCTAACAGGGCCTTTGCTTCGTTCGGAGAGTAGTAGGTCTGCTATTTCTTACACAGCTTGTAGCTAGGGTGGAAATCCATGCGAATCTAGGTCAAGGATGTACCAAACGAGAGCTGACTCTTCGTATAGAGTCAACTTACATGAGTTGGGAGTAGAGTTGCATTAGGAAGCTACCCTATTCATTCGCTCTTATAAGGTTGAATAAGGGATATCATACAACATTACAGCAGCTCAAATACTTTGAATATGGCCTTGTTTAATTGATTGGATAGCTAGTAGTATCCTACCCTCTTGATTAGAGGTTTTAGCTTAAGTTGGTGTTGCCATAAGTTGAATTGTGTTAAGTTAACGCATTTTGGTGTTTTGGTGACCAGTTCGCTTGTGTGACCAGTTCGCTTGTGAAATACGTTAATGTATTTCACATGTGAGCAGCGCACCTAAGCGAGCAGTGCACAAAAACACCAAAATTAACTATTACTGCCTACTACTACACCACCACCCTACATAATGACCCTTATTCAACTGTAATTAAATCCTTATGCCTTGTACATGTACGGGAGTTATGGCCTATAATACCACATGTACCGCAGCGCTGCTATTAGCCTATAGAACCCACCTACCGACTACTCTCACTTGCCACCTCCGTATGGATTTAAGCATTAACCTTAGCAGTCTAAAGGATATCCTCTCCCTCTTGTATAGAGAGACTACCCCCTTGCATTATATGCCTCTTGCGCTTCCTTTCCCTCCTCTTTTTCTATTCATTTGCTACTTATAGAGCCTTAACTTCTACCTTAAGTAGAACAGCAGAATGCATTATCATTTCAGCCCCTTTAACAAGGCAGCTAACAGCATTATTAATTAAAGTAGGAGAGCTATTCTAATGTTGTACGATGCAGTTCTTAATGTGCTCTATTTAAAAGTTAAGCTCCCTTATAGTTTAAGGAGTCTTTAAAGTCTAATTGTCACTCTTAACTATTAGAGGAGTTAGAGTTCTTAAGTGTAGATTTAAGTGAGAGAGGACATTCTACAGCTTGTATAGAACTAGTCCTATAGCTTAGAATCTGCTCTTAATGTTCTGCTCTGTAAATGTAGCTTTAAAGGCTTCTTTAAATGCAGAGAGAAACTTAAGCTTTGTAATGTAGTTTAGCTGGCTCCATATGAAGGTTTTAATCTACTTTCTATATGAAAGCTTTAGTAGCGTAAAGCAGCTTACATTAAGAGGCTAAAGAATGTGCAATGAGTATAGTGGTATATAGAGGGTAATTATCTTCTGTTCTATGCAGTAGTGTTGAAATTAAGCAGAGAGGTGGCTCTTATGTCTATTAAGAATCAGAAGGTAATAGGTTCTAATTATACAAGCATTTGTATGCTAATTAAAGTGTTGAATCCACTTGTACCTAATTGAATTTAAAGTCCACCCATTCTCACTTAGTGTAATTACCTAATTGTCTAGTAATCCTAAGTCCTTGTACTATGTAGAGAGGTGATTCTGTGCCTTAAAAATAATAAACGGCAGGAGTGCCTATCTATACGAATTAACGCCTTAGATAATTAACACCTACTCTCTATTCCCTAGCTGTATAGTCTTTAGACAGCTCTTTACTTCTAAGCTTGTAACTACCTTTGCAGTAGTAATAACTCCCATTACAAAACCTGCTTTATTAAAGTTATAGATATCCTGCTCTAGGATTCTGTATTTTGCAACTGTATTCTATATGAGGGAGAACTACTCTTTAATTATCTTAGGATCTTTACATTTTGCTCATTTATAGTTGTACTTTTAACTAAACTTTGCTTTAAGTTCCGTATGACGTGTTATGAAGTTAGTAGTCTAGTTCTTCCTAGTAGGACTCTCGCCTCGTTTAGAGAGTAGTAGGTCTGCCATTTCTTATACAGCTTGCGGCTAGGGCAGAAATCCACGCAAATCTAGGTTGAGGATATACTAAACGAGAGCTGACTCTTTATATAGAGTCAACTTATATGAGTTAGGAGTACAGTTGCGTTAAGGAGTAACACTATAAGCACGTCGTTAAAGTGTTGTTTTAGGGACATCGTACAACATTACAGCAGCTCAAACACTTTAAATATAGCCTTGTTTAATTAATTAAATAGCTAGAAGTATCCTACCCTCTTAATTAGAGGATTTTGGTTGAGTTGGTGGTGCCATTGTTAATTGTAGTTAGGTTGACGCGTTTTTAGTGTTTTCGTGCGCTACTTGCTTAGGTGCGCTGCTCGCTTAGGTGCGCTGCTTGCATATGAAATACTATTAAGTAAGAAATTAATGTATTACTGTCTATGTAATCTACCCCTGTGATTTACTGATATTCCATACGGAGATCACGTGACGTCATATGACTATTACAACACACCCCCCTACAGATCCCTGTACAAGCTATAGTAGAATGTAAGAAATCAGGAAAAGAGCTACCCGGCAAGTCTGTACGGGTATACAGCTTTGGCTTTAGGTTAGTTACCTCCATCCTTCCTAAGAAACTGGCCCTAAACCCAAACCCACCAACCCCACCATCAACCCCTCTAACAACCAATTAATCAATTAATTAATTAATATGCTAGTCATTAGCAAAGTTTTAGAGGGTGACCTTAAGAAAGTTCAAGTCTGTAAGGATTTATGCAACACCCTCTCTGCCTACAACTTAGGCTCCGCTCCCTCTTCAGAGGATGAAATCCTTCTGCTAGTGAACTTGGCTTAGAGCTACGAGAGCCTAGGCAAGGTGGTGGTGACCCACCCCTAAGAGCTCGCTGCTTAGTATATCTAGGCTTTAGGCAACACCACCACCCTAGAGTGTAACTAGTGCGTACATGTGGACGAAAGCTCCTGTGCTCGCCTATTCTTCCGTTTCTACGTCGTCTCTAACGCCCTTTAGAGCAGCACTGGTGGCTCTTGTGTGCTTAAGCACACTGCTGCTAGTTGCTCCTTTAGTAAGTCTTCCTTTCCTATCTCCGTACGTAGCTTTGAGTAACTTTTAAGATAGGCACTATAAAGACCTAGCGCCCTACTACCCCCCCCCCACCACCCCCCCTAAAGGCTAGTGGAAGAGCTGGCACCTGTGCCTATGCTGCCTAAATGGCCCGCGAGGCTGCAGATGCAGCTACTAAGAACCCTGTTGTAGTAGATTAAGCAGTGAATTTGCTGGTTTTCTTATAGAGATAGGTGAAAATAACAATGGATTTTGCTTTGATTCTTATGCCGTTCTTGTGACATGTCCGTACATAGGGCAAAGTGTCTAAAAAGTGAGAAAATCTCCTGTTTTTATATAGTAAAAGTTAGGGATTCCCCTATGTTCCCCCCTTTTGTTAAAATGGGTTTTAAATTTCAAAAAAATAATATGAAATCCGTATGCATAGTGTTGTATCTAGCTTATACAGATCTATAAAGCTGTTGAAAAGACTATATAATGTTTAGTTCCTAAGATATTCTACTAGGAAAGTTGTAAGTAAGGAAATAAGAATGCATAGTAAAATGGGTATAGCTGTATGTAGCCTTAGTGAATATAATAGTTCCATGTTTGTACAGAGCTTATAAGTATTCAGTTCTTGTAATGCCTTGTTTTTTAAGCTGTGAGGTAGAAATCTAGATCCTGTGATCTAGAGGGCTCGTTTCCATAATACAGAGGTAGCTAATGCTCCGTACAGACTTCTGTTTTGTAGTAAGCACTCCTATAGGAGGTGCTTTATGTCTATAAGGTTTAAATGCTTAATGAACTCCTTGTGCTTTTGCTAAGGTAGGGCCTTAGTAAACCCGTCTGCTGGCATCTTGTACGTAGCTATCCACTTAACGTCTAGGTTCTAGTGCTTAACCTCTTGTCTTAACTAATGTGAATGGACATCAATATGCTTAAGTTTTGTAACTAGCTTTAGAGACTCCTTAAGTAAGAGCTGTACAGTCTGCATATTATCACAATTAAGTAAGTAGGGCTCGTTTAGATTAAGCTTAATAGTAGTGAAGAAACACTGCCACTAATAGAGCTGTTTTGCACTATGTGATAGAGCTAGGAGTTCAGCTTCTGTAGTAGAGGTTAAGACTGTTTTCTGCTTTATATAGCGCTAGTCTATTACTCCTCTAAATAGAGTGAACAAATACCCTTCTGTGCTCTTCCTAGTCAATTTGCAATCTGCGTACAAAGTGTCACTAGAGCATTAGAATCGTGGTTCCTTAATATTAGGTCCGTACTAAAGAGCTAGGTGTTTAGTCTCCTTAAGGTATAGGAGTAAACGGTCGACTGCTTGCATGTGATCTGGCCCTAGATTGACTAGGAATTCTAATAGTTTCTAGGTCGTATAGGCTACATCTGGTCTCGTTACTACTGCAGCGTAGTTAACAGACCCAACTTTTTGTTAGTAGAGGTAGATTTGTTACTTATCCGCCTGTCTATCAAACGGTGTAAGATTGTCATTCACTATTGGCGTTTATACAGACCGTGTAGATGATACTCTGTACGTAGTTGTAATTTTGTTAACATAGGAGTCCTGGCATAGCTAGAGGATCTTCTAAGTCCAGTCCCTTATGATTCTAATTCCTAGAAACCATTTGAGCTCTCCTATCTCGCAGAATTCATAAGCTTCCATAAGCTTCATACGGAACTCTATTGCCTCTGCTTTGTGATTTGGGTGGCTGAGTATACAGATATCATCTACATAGAAGAACACCATGATCTTTAGTGATACAAATAGGCATTGAGCTTCTGGGATCTGTACGAGGCCTAGACCTATAAGGGTTTCTAAGAATCCTAGAACTATAAGAGGGGTGACCTCCTAAGGCCATATAGGGCTCTGTTAACCTTCCAATATTTTCCTTGTTCCTCATAGCCATCAGCACATCATACGTAGACTTCCTTATTGATTTGGCTGTTTGTGAAGGCGTTTATTACGTCTAGTTGTTCTGTGTCTAGATCAAAGTAGGCTGTAATGGCCATAAGGGCTCAGAAGGTCTTTAACGCAAGGGTAGCTACATACGTCTCATTATAAATAGAATACTACTGTAGGTCTCCTCTAACAACAAGCCTAGCCTTATATTTAACAAGGTAGCCGTTATCATCAAATTTATATGTGAAGACCTACATAAGTGGTATCATAAAGCTTCGTACAGAGCTGTCTAGTACAGAAGTAAATGTCTCTTGTTTCCGTAGGTCTGTAATCTCCTTAGTAGCTGCAGCTTAAAAGCCTAGCCTATAAGGGTGGATTCTAAGCTGATTCCAAAACTTTAGAGCTGCTGGTAGATCCGTACGGTGTACTTTGCGTTTTTAGAAGTCAGTTCCAACAATGAACGCTTAATGTAGGCTCATCTTTAATTCTGGATAAGTAATAGTAGCATGGTAGACTTCATTCCTCTATATGATGTCTTCTAAGCGTTCTGGTGTCATTTCTAGTGTATAGAGCTGAGTCTCTTCTACTTCAGCTTGCTGTTCCTTATGTAAGGTATCCTAAATCTATTCCTCTTAGGAAGGGGATTGTTCTGTTGTCTCTGCCTTGTATAGAGTTGGCGTTTCCTATACGGATTCCTAGCTCTGTTCTGCCTCTTCATATTCCTCACCCTCCTTTCCCTAAAGATTAGGTAATTTAATGACCTAGACTGTCTTCTAGAGGTCTATCTTAAGGATAGGAGCTTTATATGATAGATCATAGACCTTTGTCTCATCAAATGTAACATCCTTTGTAGCTATAACCCTTTTAAGTTATAGGACCTATATCCTATAGATATTTATAGAGTTGTACCCTACTAGGTAACTAACTTAGGCGTTCCGTTTAGTCCTCTCTAGCTTTGGTTTGTTAAGGAGAAGTGCGTACGCCCTACATCCATAGGCTTGAATGTGAGAAAGTAGAGGCTTAGTAAGCTCTGGCTTTTGAAGCTGTATGTTACAGCTAGGATTAGGATAGGATGTGATTGGCTAGATGGCTCCTAGGGCAATAGGTCTCCGGAACTAATAGCATCCCTAACCCCACGTAATGGAATAGCAGGAATAGCAGGAATAGCAACGGAGTTTGCTATTCCAACTATTCCCTATGGCACGTAATGGAATAGCAGGAATAGCAGGAATAGCAATGGAGTTTGCTATTCTAACTATTCCCTTTAGCACAACGCCTCTATATAAGTAGATAGTTAGTTCTTAGATAGGAGCTTCGTGCTCAACTCA
>KV459754.1:0-13427 GCA_001662645.1 Pseudogymnoascus sp. 03VT05
TCCCTAGTAGACACAGGAGCAAATGGCTACCTTGTTATAAATAAGCCTTTTGTAATACAACTGTTAAAAGCGCTTTAGAGCCCTATATAGAAACTACCCTACTCTGTACTAATACGTGGGTTTTACTAGAAAATCTAAAGCCACGTATCTAAGTATATTTAGTTACACTTAACAGTTAAAGGACGCTAAATATATAACTGCCCCTTTGTGCTCCTAGACCTTAGAGCGCAAGATGTGATAATTAGGAAGAAGCTTTTCAGCTGCTTCTAAATACTACTTGACTCTATAAAGAGCTAGTTAGTATGGCTAAAGGAGTACCTGCCTACTCCTAGCTATAGCAAGGAGGTCACCTTGCCCTACCACTCGCGCAAAACGTTCATTTAATATCTAGCACACTAGTTAGATGCAAATTGTAGGGATGCTGCAATCCACCACAAAGACAGACGCTGCGTAGGCAGACGCTTAATGGAAATAAAAGTAATAACTTCAGAACCTAAAAAGACCACTAGAACAACCCTAAGTCTACCTTAGATCCTAGAGGAACCTTCCTTACTACTAGCAAAGTCTGTACTAAGCTTCATGCTAGTCTAAATCTGCGAAATAGGTGCAAACGCATTCTACTATAAGATAGTGCAAAACGACTCTAAGTTCTTCTAGACTAGTATATACAAGATAGATCAGATCATTTAAGACAAAGAATTAGAAGAGGATGACGAGATGATATCACTCATCTAGGAGAAGCTCCTACATCTGCACTGAAAGTACACTAATGTGTTCTCTAAGTCCGAATCTAATAAGATACAGCTTGAGGTGCCGTTGCTAAATGCCTTTTCACTGCTCTACTAGCAAGGCACTAAAGAGCTTAAGGCTACTAAGCAATACCTGTTAGAGAACCTAGAGAAAGGCTTCATCGTTAACAGCAACAGCCCCTTTACATCCCCTATACTCTTTGTTAAGAAAGCAGATAGTAAATTAAGGTTCTGTATTAACTACCATAAGTTAAATGGCCTTACCCGCAATGATCTGTACCCTATACTACACATTAACGAATTGCTCAGCTGAGTGTTAAAAGCCAAGATCTTCACAAAGCTGGATATTAGGCAAGCCTTTCATTGCATACGAATGCACCCTAACTCTAAAGAGTATACTACCTTCTAGACTCGCTATGGGTCTTACAAGTGTAAAGTGCTGCCGTTTAGACTAACTAGCAGTCCCGCAACCTACTAGAGGTACATGAACAACGTTCTAATGTCATACTTAGACAATTTCTGTACAGCTTACCTTAACGACATTCTCATATACTCTAAGGACCCTACGGAACATATCAGGCACGTACATAAAGTCCTTTAGAGGCTCTGCAAAGCTGGACTGCAAACCAACCTTAAGAAATGCAAGTTTAACGTTACCTAGACAAAATACTTAGGTTACATACTAACCACTTCTAGTGTAGAAGCAGATCCTAACAAAATCGAACCACTTTGCAATTGGATTAGACCAACCACCGTTACTAGTGTAAAGTCCTATCTAGGTTTCTGCAGATTCTACTGCTAGTTTATACGCAACTTTAGAAAGATAGCAAAGCCCCTTACGACCATCACAAGCCCCTCAGAACTGTTTTGGTAGACTAAGGAATGTAAGAATGCATTTAAGGAGCTTTGACGACAACTACTAGTAGTGCAGGCGCTGCACCACTTTAACCCCAAACTGCCTACGAAGCTGGAAACAGACTCCTCTAATGGAGTCGTAGCTGGTGTCCTTAGCCAGGAGCACCCCAACAAGCTATGGTACCCTGTAAGCTTCTATAGTCACGTCCTATCTAGGCATGAGATCAACTAGGAGATCCACGATAAGGAACTGTTTGCAATTGTGAAAGCCTTCTAAAAATAGAGACCTAAGTTGGCCTTAGTACAGCCCTAAGTCAATGTATACACTAATTACTAATTACTAGAATACTTTATGATGACGAAGGTCCTTACTGCAAAGTAAGTATGATAGATGGAATTACTCTCCAACTTCAACTTCCACATTACGTATACAGCTAGTAAGAATAACCAGAAGGCTGATATTCTAAGCTAAAGAGACCAAGACTTAGTAACGCAGCAGAGAGTTAAGTTAGATAGTCGTGTAAGGGTGCTACTCAGCCTAGCCTGTCTACACCCCTAAATTAGTGCTAAGTTGGCTAACAACTACGTGGCATTAATTAATGTAATAGACACCCTAAGAGTGCAGGTGCCGTTCAGCTTAATCAAAGCACTATGTGTAGACAATTAGAGGTCGTTTACTAAGACACGCGTGAAACGACCCCTACTAGACGGGTTCGTAATGAATGACTAGCTCCTATTATACAAAGGCTGCCTATGTGTGAAACGCCACACTAACCTGTGTACGAAACTGATCTGAGAGGCTTACGACTAAGTATTAGTAGCACATCCGAGCAGCAGGAAGACCTATTAGTTGCTTGCTCTAAAATATTACTAGATTAGAATGGAAGTAGATTACCTCTAGTACGTACGCAACTACGCAACATGCCGCCTTTCGCACACTAATGTCACGAAGCAACAGGGCTTCCTACACCCCCTACTAGTACCTAATTACCCCATGCAACACCTTACGATGGATTTTAAGGAGTTCCTAAGGGATAAGCATAGGTACGACAGATCCTAGTGTTTATAGACTGACTTAGGAAGAGTTTAGTGACCATACTGTGTTATAAGACTACAAATGCGCAGCAAATGGCGTAATTGTTTATTAAATGGATATATTAATTCGGACACACCCTAGTATTGATTATTAGTGACTACGGACCCTAATTTATGTCGTCCTTTTAGCATGAGTTCTGCTGGATCATTAGCGTTAAGATTAAGCTGTTAACAGCTTATTACAAGCAAACTGACGGGCAGACGGAAATCATGAACTAGTATATTAATTAGAGACTAAGGCCATTTGTATCTTACTACTAGGATAATTAGAGTGAGCTCCTCCCTATTATGGATTATGTGCAAATGACATTGCCCTATGCATCCATTAGAATGACCCCCTACTAACTTAAATACAGAACAGATCTACGTATAAGTTAGGATTAGAACACCCCTAAGAGCACCAACCCCTAAGAAACCCTAAACTAAGAAGAAGCTAAAGCACTTGCTGACTAAATGCACACTGCATAGGCTCACGTAAAGGAGAACATAGTAAAGGCATAGGAAGAAATGTCTAAGCACGCGAATTGACGCTGAAGGGCTATTAACTAGGATGTAGGTGATAGAGTATACCTATTAACGAAAAACCTAAGGAACTCTCGCCCTAGCTGCAAGTTAGCCTAACAATGGATTAGACCCTATATAGTGCTAGAACGGATTAGACATGCGTTTTAATTAGAACTGCCTATGGGTTCTCAAATACATAATGTGTTCTCACTAGATGTCCTTATTAAGGCTCTAAGTAACCCCCTACCTAGACAAGAATCTCCTAAGCCTAGCAGCAAAGTCATAGACAGCCTTAAGGAATAGGAAGTTGAACGGATCCTTGCCATGAGGCTCTAACGGAAGCAACTTTAATATTAGGTTAGCTAGGTCAGATACAATCTAGACCTAGAATGGTACCCTGCAACAAACTTTAAGAACTCTCCTTACAAAATCTAAGAGTTCCACATAGAATACCCTAACCTCCTAGGTCTATAGAATGATCTACCTAGATGGGTTACAGCATAGGAAACGGGCGAGCTAAGCTACGATCATAAGAGGCACAGGCACAGCAAAGCAGGAAAACGAGCGTTGTTGCTACCTACAACACTAAACTAAATACCCTCTGAGTCAGGGCACCCTTAGCGTCGTAGCCCTTACGGAGGCCACCCTTCCTAAACGTCTCCCTAGCATTACAACAAGCGGCTACCACTATAAGAGACAAAGGGTCAAAGTGACCCTACATGAAAGACTAGACCTAAGTCCCCTCCAACATAGGGTCTTCCTCCACCTAGGCCCTATAGGCCGCCCTAACACCCCCATCCTCCTCCTCCTCATCCCCCTCCTTCCACCTACCACCCTAAGTCAGGACGGCTATAGGAGTGGCAGCAGTGGGCAGTGTGCCTACAGCAGCCACCAACTCCCCTAGGAGAGCTGGGACGCTCTCCTGTTCTGTCTATAGACAGCGCAGCAACGACTGAATTTGCTGCTTAGAGTTAGCACTGAAACAAACAAGGGAAGGGGGTCTACTCACAGCCAGCCCTAACTTAAGGGCAGCCTAAGTGGCGCGCGCCTCTTTGTAGAGGTCACGCTCCACCTTAGAGCAGAACTTAGGGATGCTCTAGGCAGCTAGGAGGGCCACCTGATTTGCCTTAGTGGCGGCAGCAGCAACGTCAGCAGTAACGAGGGGGGTGGCCTCTTCAGCAGTGCAGAGGGCCGCAAACTCCTCCCTAAGGAACTAGGGCAGCTTCTACTAAGGTCAGCAACGGCCAACTAAACCAAACACTAAACCCTGTAAGAAAACCTACTAGGATGCACACTAAGTGCTACGCAGTGTAGTACCTACACTTAGAGCTGGTTAGAGACTAGATGTAGTCGTAGGACTAGATCCCACGAGCTTTAGCCTAAAGGTAGCGCAGATAGAGCACACAGAAGGTAGCTGTAAGGGCCCTAGAGGGGGCAGGAACTGGCATTTTCAAAATCAGGAATCTGCGATTCCTGTTAGCCTAGCCTAAGTTATCACCACTGTGCTAGCGCAGTTCCTTAACCTACCAGATCATGTGAATGGTTTCTATATCTAAAAACAATCAATTAGTATCCTTCTCTACACGTCTAGGAGGGCTACTCACTAGTCTTAAGGGGGGGGGGGGTTTCGTTGTTGTTGTTGTAAGGAAAATAACAGGAAGTAGGCGAACCTTGATTTCATATTCTAGCTTACAACAAAGCTGTCCAAATTAGGTTAGCGCACCCTTGCCCTTTAACAACTCTACGCCTTAGGAGTTAGATACCTTTTGCTAGTGATGCAGGCCCCTACCATATGATTTCACTATTAAACAAAGCTGAATCTAGCGCTCGCACTCCTTCAGACTTAATTCGCCTTATGCTACACACAACATAGCTCGCGCACTTGCTTTATAGATAAAGCACCCTCTAAAGGAGGGGGGTAGTGTAAGGATGCCTCCTTACTTAGGGTAGTTGCAGGTAGTGTAAGGATGCCTCCTTACCACAACATTTAAGGGACTAGGGTTAGGGGTGTTATAGACTAGTTACAACGTCACGTGTTAGGCGCAAAGGCAATTATCTAAGTTAGACCTAATATAGATATTTAAGGGGTAGGAGGCCATAAGCTCCCCCTTTATCTTTTTTGTATCCTTTATAGTAGACCTATAGGATTGCACTGACTTATATCCAACTTGCACTCCTATATGCAACTACTCGTGATACAGTGCCCTGTGTCTTTACAGCAAGTGCCTATTAGATTTTGACTTACTGTAAATGTTGCACTCTCTAACCACTGTTTCTACTTGCTTCCTCATACCTAGGAAGTAGTAGTGTCTAGTGATTCGTTCAAAGGTTCGTGTTACTCCCTAATGGCCATATGCTAGTAGCAAGTGTTGTTCTTACACTAGTAGGCGTCTCATTTGGCTTAGGACATACACAAATCCTTTGTATTAAATCAGTCCCTATTTATTAATGGCGAAGTTGCCATCAACTTTGTTTAGGACTCACTTTGCACATTTGTCTATTACATAAGCTTTCTTAAGTCTCTTTTTAAGCTCTATGTCCTTAACAATTAATATTGTTGCTAGTAGCTTATTATACTGTATTCCTGCGTCTGTTTTCTTTAATATTACTCTAGGTCTTTCTTGTTTTAGGCTGATGTAGTTAGTCCTTCTACTAAGAGCGTCTGCTCTTGCGTTCTCTAAGCCCTTATGATATGTTATTGTAAAGTTGTAGGCTGTAAGTGTCTCTGCCTAACAGACTTGTCTGCGGTTTAATACCTTAGTCATAGTGAAGTATATAAGGTTCTTGTGATCTGTCCATACCTACATAGGGTAGGTGGATCCCTTAAGATATACTTGCTATTACTTAAAAGCAACGACAATAGCCAGTAGCTCCTTGTTGTGGATGTTATAGTTGAGTTCTATAGGTGACAGTTTTCTAGAGTAGTATGTGATTGGTTTGAACTTACCGTTCTTGTCTAGTTGATTTAGACATGCTCTAATCACAAAATCAGAAGAATCCGTTTTAAGGATGATCTTCTTTATAGGGTTGAATGTGGCAAGGATAGGTGCTTCTGTGAACTTCGTCTTAAGTTCCTAAAAAGCAGCTTCTGCTTTATCTGTCTATTTAAACACAAGATCCTTCTAGGTAAGCTCTGTAAGTGGCTAAGCTACCTTAGAATATCCTGTAATAAACCTTTAGTAGAAGTTAGCAAAGCCTAAGAAGGCCTACACTTCTTTAACTATAGTTGGTGTTAGCCATTCTAACACTGCTGTAACCTTTGCTTAGTCCATCTTAATGCTGTGTATTCTAATAATGTAGCCTAAGAATTCAACTTAGCTCTTGTGGAATTTGCATTTTTCTAGCTTTAGAAGTAAGTTATACTTCTCTATTTTTTCTAGGACAAGTTTGACATACTTAACATGCTCTTCTTCACTCGTTGAGTATACTAGGACGTCATCTAAGTAGACAATGACGAAAATGTTCAAATACTTGTGTAAAGCATCATTCATTAGTCGTTGCATAGATGCAGGTGCGTTTGTTAGCCTAAAGGGCATAACTTGATATTTAAATAGGCTATAGCAGGTGCAGAATGCTGTTTTCTACTCTTCCCTAGCCTTAATTTAGATCAGGTTGTATGCTCCTTGCAGATCTAGCTTACTAAAGATCTTTGCTCCTTAGAATCTATTATGTAATTTGTTAATTAAAGGCAGGGCATACCTATCCTTTATAGTAATATTATTTAACGCTTAATAGTCTATATATAGCTGTAAGGAACTGTCCTTCTTTAGTACAAATAGTACCAGACTTCCTGCTAGTGATGTAGAGGGTTTAATGAATCCTTTTGCTAGGTTGTCATTAATGTACTCCTTTAGTACCTTCAGCTCTTTTTCTAATAGCTGGTATATTAGTCTAAACGGTAGACTCTTGTCTTTCTCTAAGGGTATCTCATGATCCTATAGTTGGTGCTTAGGAAGCGCCTTGTCTTTTAGGCCTTCTTAGAATAGCTCGCTGTATTCCTTATACTCCACTAGTATACTTGTTAGTGAGGATGCCTAGGCTAGGTCATTAGACTTAGTAGAGGTTGCACACACCTCGCGTTAGTCCTAGGAGGTCCTCCTCCCTTTTTGTGTCATGTCTGTTCTTTCACATGCGCAGTAGTTCAAGCTAATCTCTTCCTGTACCTAGTTGATGTACAGATTATGTTGCTTAAGCCATAGCATTCTAAGGATGCATGTATAGTTGTCTATATGTATAATATCAAACTATATTGTCTCCTTATGCCCTTATAGCATAACTATCTCTAATAGGACTATCTCTAGCGTCACTATTCTATTGTTTAATAAGATTAGTTCCCTATCTACTACCATTAATGGGTATAGATTAGATTTTAATTACGTCTAAATTCTATAGGTGTCTGCTACTTTCTTTGTTATAAAGTTGCCTGTTACTCCTAAGTTAATTATTGCTTAGAGGTGTTGCTTTTGTATCTTAGCAACTATATATAGTTGCTTGCTGCCTATTATAGCGCATAACTGTTTTACACTAGGCCTCTTCTTGTCGCTTGCTAGTGGCCTACCATTAAGGACTCCTAGTTTTTTAACTCATCTTTGCTTAATAGTTCTAGTGAGGCTAACCCTTCCTACTTAGGTCTGCTGTTTAATAGGTGTAGGTAACTTTTAAACACCTGTTCCTTTGTAAGGGGTAGTTCCCCCTTAGACTGACTTCGTCTAAGAGCATAAACTTGTTTTGCGTCTTAGAAGTGTATCTAGGGTGAGGATTAAGGAAACAACTAATACTAGTGTTTCTTTTTCTAGTGGAGTTTACAATCGTCTTTGCTATAATACTCCTAGTAGACGTATAGGTGCTAGGGATGATTAGTCTCTGCCGCATCTGTCATTGTTAGTTCCCGTTGACTCTTATCCTATAGTTGGTCTTCCCTTAGAGGTGTAGAAAACGTCTCTAGTTGTTCTATAGCTCTCTATTCTAGTCATGTAGCAGGTTTTACTTCTCCATCCTAAAGAGTATCCTATACCTTCTATACATAGTCCTTTAGGTCCTGCTTTTAGTCCTAATAGTACTGCTCGACAGCTTCTAGGCTTTCTTGTTTAGCTATAAGCTTGATTTCTTTCCTAAGCTATTCTTCTTGCTGGCTCTCTAGTCTTATGACTGTTGTGGAGGCTCTATGCTCCTACTAGTTGTTGTTTATCTAGTTGTAATATTCCTATAGGTTGTCTCCCTAATCGTCTGCTAGGACTTGTTGTAGGACCTTATAGAGTGAGCTCTTATAGATGCTTTTAATCATAGAAATCTTCCTGTCTCTGTCTAGTTCTTCCTAAACCCTCTTAATCTTGTTATACGCGAACTTAGCCATGTCCTTTACAATTCCTTTACATTGTAAATTCATAGGTTGTTTTAGTGCTAGTTCATTATACGTTTCTTACTTAGAGGTTGTAAGGGACTCAGCCTCTAATTCCTCCTTAGAGCTTTTACCTTTAGGCGTGCTATTGCCATTTATTCCCTAGTCTTACTAGCCCTAGAATGTGGCGTTCAACTGTCCTTACTAAGTGGCGTTAAGTTGTTTACTAAACTTCTTATTGCTGTTACCTTTCCTTAGTTGTCTATAGTCTCTAGCTATATAACTAGGCTTATTATAGGTAAAATAGAGTCTTTCCTTAAACTGCCTGTCTTTCTTAGGGTTGCAGGGCTGTCTAGGTTTAAACGTGGCATTGAGTTCCATAGGGTCTAACTAGCGGTTATCCCTAGGGTGGTTGTCCCTTTAACGTCCTTTGTTCTTCTAGTACTTGTTGTACTTCCTAGGTCCATTGTAGGTTCACTTCTCTTTCTAAAACTTATATAGCTAATTGTTAATTTAGACTGTGTGCTTAATTAGCAACACCATGTCTATTAGCTGATTTTCCATTTAGGTGAGTTCTATGCAAACATAGCTCTTCAGACCATAACAGTAGTGGCTAAGGAGTGCGTTAGTATCCCATTTAGTTTAGTTTCCATATCTCTAAAATTCTATAGCGTACGTGAGGGCGCTGCTAGTCTGCTTTAGTTAAAGCAGATGGTCTTTAGCAGTCTTAACCTTATTGATGTTGCTAAACATGCAACGGATTTCCTTCCGAAATCCTTTCTAGTCTCTAAACATAGACTGTGTTGTGGCTATGCTTCCACACATGTTCTTATGTAGGAAGTAGTCCTTAAGGAAGGGCTCAACCCATTGTAGGGCTTCCCCCCTAAGGTAGGACGTGGTCTATAAGGCGTAACTGTCTATAGTAGGGAACTTGTTGTCGTTAAAGTACTAGTACAGTTCAACCTATAGCAGGAACACTTTAAGATCCTTACAGTTGCTAGAGTACATGTTAGGCAACTTAACACGTAAGGTTTCCCTAAGTTCATTAATGGCTAGTGCGTTAGGCATCTCTTCATTCTTAGGCTTAGACTTCTAAGACAAAGTTGGCATAGTAGGGGCTTTCCCCTTTAAGCTGACAATAGACATGTTGCTTTGTGTATGAGCTGGTACCTTGTAGAAGTGGTGCTTAAAGTGTAATGCTAGGTCTTAAACTATAAGACTTATAGAGGTTTTGTTGGTTTAACTTAACAGAGGAGGCAGGGGATTAGACACAAAGGCTTTTGTAAAACACGTTACTAGTATATAACAAATACTGTATTAAGTTGAGCACAAAGCTCCTATCTAAGAACTAACTACTTGCTTATATAGTGGCGTTGTGCTAAATGGACTCTAAGGAACTCACTTGAGTCCCTAGAGTCCTAGACTGCTAGGACTCCTATATAGTCCATAGAGTCCTGGACTGCTAGGACTCTCACATAGTCTGTAGAGTCTGTCACGTGATGCGCTTAGAACTAATATCTTCCGCTGCCCCTCTAGGCACTAGGGTTGGTCTTATGCAACCTCCTCCCTTTCCCTCCTATAGTTGGCTAGCCTTCCTGTTCTGCTGTAACAGTTAGCTAGGTTAGATATAATCTAGACCTAGAGTAGTACCCTATAACAAACTTTAAGAACTTGCCTTATAAAATCTAGGAGTTCTATGCTAAGTACCCTAATCTCCTAGGTCTACTAAAGGATTTACCTAGATGGGTTATAGCATAGGAGAAGGGAAAACTAAGCTAAGATTATAAGAGGCACAGGCATAGCAAAGCAAGGAAAACAGTGTTGTTGCTATCTACAACACTAATCTAATACCCTTTAAGTAAGGGCACCCTTAGCGTTATAGCCTTTATAGGGCCACCCTTCCTAAACGTCTCCCTAGCATTATAATAAGCAGCTACTGCTATAAGAGACAAAGGGTTAAAGTGACCCTACATAAAAGACTAGACCTAAGTCCCCTCTAACATAGGGTCTTCCTTAACCTAGGCCCTATAGGCCAGCCTAACTCCCCTATCCTCCTCCTCCTCATCCCTCTCCTTCCTCTTACCACCCTAAGTTAGAATAGCTATAGGAGTAGTAGTAGTAGGTAGTTTGCCTATAGCAGCTACTAACTTCCCTAGGAGTGATGCTCTCCTGTTCTATCTATAGATAGCATAGTAACAACTGAATTTACTACTCTAAGTTAGCATTAAAACAACTAGAAGGAAGGGGGTCTACTTACAGCCAGCCCTAACTTAAGGGTAGCCTAAGTAGCATATACCTTCTTATAGAGGTCATACTCTACCTTAGAGTAGAACTTAGGGACAGAGGCAGTAGTAAGTAATAGCATGTAGTTAGCCTTAAGGGCAGTAGTAACAACATTAGCATTAAGGAGGGGGGTAGCTACTTTAGTAGTAATAAGGGTAGCAAACTTAGGCCTAAGGAACTAGGGCAGCTATTCCTTCTAAGTCAACACTAAACAAACCTAAAAATAAGCTAAACGTAAACCTAAAAAGCAACAGGAAACCTACTAGAACACATAGAGAATGCTATAAAGTATAGTAACTACACTTTAAGCTAGTTAGGGACTAGACATAAGTATAGGCTATAGCTCTATAAGAGATTGCCTAAAGGCAGCAGACACATAGGACGCAGAACAAATCTATAAGGGCCCTAGAGGGCATAGGGACTAGCATCTTTAAATTAGAAATCTGCTATTTCCTATTAGCCTAGCCTAAGTTATCACTACTGTACTAGCGCAGTTCCTTAACCTACTAAATCATTTAAATTAGTTTTGTATCTAAAAACAATCAATTAGTATTATACTCTATGCCTTAGGGGGGGCCACTTACTAGTCTTAGAATAAGGGGGGGGGTTTAGCATTATTGTTATAAGGAAAACAATAGGAAGTAGGTAAACCTTAATTTTATATTCTAGCTTATAACAAAGCTGTCTAAATTAGGTTAGCACACCCTTACCCTTTAACAATTCTACACCTAAGGAGTTAGACTCCTTTTGCCATTAATATAGGCCCCTACTAACGTATTTCACGTACGAGTTGGCCGCACGGACGAGTTGGCCACCAAAACACCAAAACGCGTCAACTTAACACAAGTCAACCTATGGCGACACCAACTCAAGCTAAATCCCCTAATTAAGAGGGTAGAATACTATTAGCTATTCAGGCACTAAAGGAACATCAATTTAAGAGTGTCCGAGCTGCTGCATTGTTGTACGACGTACCACGTAGTACCCTTACCAACAGAATGAATGGAATGACTACCTAACGCAACTCTCCCCCCAACTTACAGAAGTTGACTTCGTACGAAGAGTCAGCTCTCGTTTAGTATATCCTCAACCTAGATTCGCGTGGATTTCCGCCCTAGCCGCAAGCTGTACAAGAAATGGCAGACCTACTACTCTCTAAATAAGGAGAGAGCTCTGTTGGGAAGAACTAGACTACTACCTTCATTAAGCGTCGTACGGAAATCAAAGCAAAGTTTAGTCGGAAGTACAATTATAAACGAGCAAAATGCGAAGATCCTAAGATAATTCAAGGGTGGTTCTCTCTTGTATAAAACACAGTTGCAAAATACGGAATCTTAGAGCAGGATATCTACAACTTTAATGAAGCAGGTTTCACAATGGGAGTTATTGCTACTGCAAAGGTAGTCACAAGCTTAGAAGCAAAGAGTCGTCCAAAGACTATACAGCTAGGGAATAGAGAGTGGGTGTTAATTATCTAAGGTGTTAATTCGTACGGATGGGCACTTCCGCCGTTCATTATTTTCAAGGCACAGAATCACCTCTCTGCTTAGTACGAGGACTCAGGACTACCAGATGATTAGGTGATTACACTAAGTGAGAATGGGTGGACTTTAAATTCAATTGGGTACGAGTGGATTCAACACTTTAATCAACACACAAATGCTCGTACGGTCGGAACCTATCGCCTTCTTATTCTCAACGGACATAAGAGCCACCTCTCTGCTCAATTTCAACACTACTGCACAGAACAGAAGATAATTACCCTCTGCATGCCACCACACTTATCATACATTCTTTAGCCTCTTGATGTGAGCTGCTTTGCGCTACTAAAGCTCTCGTACGGAAAGCAGATTGAAACCTTTGTACGGAACTAGCTAAACTACATTACAAAGCTTAAGTTTCTCTCTGCATTTAAAGAAGCATTTAAAGCGACATTTACAGAGCAGAACATCAAGAGCGGATTCTAAGCTACAGGACTAGTTCCGTACGAGCCATAGAATGTCCTCTCTTACTTAAATCTACGGTTGAGGACTCCAACTCCTCCTATAGTTAAGAGTGGCAATTAGACTTCAAAGACTCCTTAAACTATACGGGAGCTTAACTTTTAAACAGAGCACATTAAGAACTGCATTATACAACATTAGAACAGCTCTCCTACCTCAATTAATGATGCTGTTAGCTGCCTTGTTAAAGGGGCAGAAATGATGATGCTGTAAGGATGCCTCCTTACTCGGGGTAGTTGCGGGTAGTGTAAGGATGCCTCCTTACTCGGGGTAGTTGCGGGTAGTGCAGGGATGCCCCCTCACTACGACATTTAAGGGACTAGGGTCGGGGGTGTTACGGACTAGTTGCGACGTCACTGTTAGGCACAAAGGCAATTAGCCGAGTTAGACCTGATACGGATATTTAAGGGGTAGGAAGCTGTAAGCTCCCCCTTTATCTTTTTTGTATCCTTTATAGTAGACCTATAGGATTGCACCAACTCATATCCGACTCGCACTCCCATATGCAACTACTCGTGATACAGTGCCCTGTGTCCTTACATTATACAAAAAAGATCACGCCTGCCGGGGACGGCTGTACTCAAATAATATCCCACAACC
>KV459755.1:947-13268 GCA_001662645.1 Pseudogymnoascus sp. 03VT05
GTGGTCGATGTGGTCTAGTGTAGTCTAGTGTGGTCACGTGTTCTTCTAGGGTGTGTGTATTCTGGGGAGGGATTGGGAGAAGAAGGGAGAAGACGGAGAAGACGGAGAAGACGGAGAAGACTCGACAAATGCCCCCCACTCATACGTACTACGCGCAATGCGGCTAGAACGGGACGGGGTTTCAGGCACGTAACTAGCGCCGATTGCTGAGAGTTACTCGGTACTTTGGGGGATACTTTACTCCAGTACTCAACGCATCCGTCCGGTCCACGCAACGAGTAACGAGTAAGCCCGGTCGGAGCACGTGAGCCCACACCACACACACCGCGCGCATACGAATCTCGCACACCTCGCTGTCTCAAGAGGTGGGCTCAGCAGTGGGGGAATGGCAGATTGGAGGTGGGGATGAGACCGATGCTCGTTATTTCAGTGATAACGGTGATGGACTGCACTGGCCCGATGCTCGCGATGGAATGGATCTGAGATGATGGGGGGTGAGACTGCCGCGTGTGTGTCTGACCTCTTACCGTCCAAGGCTGACTGACTGACTGACTGACTGGCTATTTGTGTGCCGTAACGCGTGGTGAGGGCTTCGTGGACTGTCTTCGTCGTCTGCCAGTACGACTACTACTATTTCCACTACCACCACCACCACCACCACCATCGTGATTGCGATGACCCTTCCTCCTCCTCCTCCTCCTCCTCCTCCTCTTGGCCTGCCGACACCACCCGCGATGAGCGCTGCACCATGCCCGCCATCCACCAAGTCCACGACGCTGCAGCCACCCGCGTCGGGGTCGATACTCCGGGTGAAGCAGCAGCAGCAGTAGTACTGTCTGTCCTCACGATGTCGACTCTACCAGGCGACATGACATGCCCTCCCCCTCCCGATCAACACCACCCCTCAATCCCTCAATCCCTCAATCCTCAATCCTCAATCCTCAATCCTCAATCCTCAATCCTCAATCCCTCCCATCCTGTAGTCACCGTGTAGTCATCACCGCCTCCCCCTCCCTCCCCCTCCCCCGCCGCGCTGCCCGCCCGCCCAATCCGCGCGCCACAGTGTCCTCCTCGGCGTGCTGGGCGATGTGTCGGCGTTTCCTGGGCAACGACCCCGATGCAGCAGGTCCAACGCGGCGGTGAGGGGGAGGGGAGCGATGAGTGATGCCAATACCTTTTGCTGTGCCGTGCGAGTACGTACGAGGAACAGCTTTAGGGTTGGCGACGCGACTGCCCCTCCTTCTCATCGTCCCGCCTCCCCTCGTTCCTTCCTCATCTCGTCATTTCCCCTCCACCGAGAGGGCCTTGTCCTTCCCCTCCTCCCCCGACGCCGAGACTCGACCCAGCCCTGCCCAGCCTCACACGCACACACGCTCACACAGACACACAGACACACGGACAGGATCATGATCACACTCGCATATACGCTCACACACACTCAATTACCCTCCCCATCACCCTCACACAGTCATCAAATCCCTCGCATCACCCGCCCTCCACTGCCGCCCATCCCACCGAGGTGTGTACACTAATAGCGCCCCCAACAACCCCCCATCCCACTCTCCCATCGCAATTCAAATCCTGACCCCCACACAAAGCCCTGCCCTTGTCTCTCCCCCACCACCAAACGATCTCGCCTACCCACGTCCCCATCCGATACCGCCATCCCCGTTCCAGCCTAGCGCGTGCTATTTTCCCCGGCGTTCGCGACCCGCGCGAGGGATTTTCAGGGTGCGCCGACGGGGATTAAATCGCGCATTTATGGTGCGCTGCATTTGCTATTTGCCCATGGCCGCTCGCTCGCTCGCTCGCCCTGCTGCTCTCTGGACCTGGACTGCAGACTGGCCGAGGGAGTGGGTGAGCTATATGAGACGAGACGCCGTGCTGGGGTTGAGCTGCCTTTGTTCTGCCCTGTGCTTCTGGAGGATGGGGTTGCTGGAGTCCCGATGGTGGATTGTTACTGTACAGTACTTCTGTACTTGCAACGCTGTACTGGCTGTACATGCTGTCCTGTCCGATCAATTGACGTCCTGCTTCATGCACCTCGACACACGGTGCCGCCGGCGCGACGTGCGAGATCGAGAACTCCGAGGGGACAGGTGGTCGTGTGCTCTGCGATGCTTGCGTCCCGGGGGGGCGTACGGCGCAAGAAATCTCTATACGGGCAATACGGCACACGGCACCTCTCAATCCCGTATCATCAAAACAACCGGCCGGAGTACTCTAGACCACGGCCGTACTGTACTCTTTCTAACCGCCCATCCATCCCTCATCCCTCCATCCCTCCATCCCTCCATCCCTCCCCATCCCCAACACACCCTGACTCGCCCGCCCCCGGAGCAGGCCCAGGCCAGGCTATCCATGAGTAAACAAACCCGGCGAAACGAAACGAAACACCGCCCAAACCACCCCAAAACTCCCTCACCCCCAACTCACCGTTCGCCTCGCCGTTTCTTCCGCAAAAGGTGGGGACGACATGATGTCATCGCGGAACCCCCATTGAGGCATTTCCGCCACTTCCCCATTTTTCGTGAGTGCCGCGAACGACCATCCACCGCCCACCGCCCACCGCCGCCCACCACCACAACACACTAGAAGCCTTCCAACCCCAAACAGACGAAACAAACACCCAAAACAACTCCCAGGCACAACAAACCACCACCCAAAACACAGGTACAGGAACAACGCCGCTCCGACCCGCCATTGCCGACCTCCTCCTCCCAGTCGTAGCCCCCTACTTACTCCGTAGTTGTACTATAGATTACCTCCCTACCTCCTGTATTTCCGTGCCGCTTACCCTCCCTCATTTCTCACCTCATCTCACCTCGCGATGCCGCGCATCCCGCTCTCGGCGTCTCGCTCTGCGCCACCCAGACCGAGCACCGAATGGCGTCACCCCTCCCCCTTTCCTTGGCGGATGCGGCGGCACGGTGGGCGTGCGGTCCGGGCTGGGGGCTGACGTCAGGGCGTGGCCTTGGGAGGGTGGCTCCGCGGAGGCTCCAGGGAGCGTGGGAGTGCGCACGTGGGCTGGGCGGGGAATATGGAATCGTGTCACGTGAGGTGGGAGAAAGAAATGAAATTGCAGTCACGTGCTAAAGAGTGGATTTAAACACGTCGTCACGTGGCTACCTTGATTTGTACTTGCTGCTTGTCACGGGAATGTAGGGGATCGACCGATCGGCGCCTTCAATGCCCGTCCGGTCCGTATCTAGCGCAGTACGGCAGTAACCCCGCGATCAACGTCAACGCCAATAAATATCATTTCGACCCCCGTGAGAATTCGTTATCTTCTGTCCTACTGCAACATCATTCTCCATCTTGGCTATATTGGTTGTGCCTTGGCAGATTGCAACATCAACTCCGCCGAGAAATATCATTTTCGATCCTGTGAGAGCTGGTTATCTTTTGTCTTACTGCAATATCATTATTGATCTTGGCAGATATTCATTGTGCCTTGGCAAAATATATCATCTTCGTCACGGGGATTGTTTGTAGTCTGCCTTGCCTTGCAGATTGCTTGGCTCGGATTGTTTGTGTCTTGCCTCGGACATCCGTCGGATTGCTTGTGTACCCGTCTCAGCTTGTTTGTCTCGTGCCCCACCACTACAATCTTAATACGACGTCTCGTAATAGAGACTTGGCCGTTTGTTGAGAATAGACTTATCATTTATTTGTGAGCAAACATGGCCAGTGCAGATTCCGATGTCCACGCTGCTCTGCAAGATGCTGTAGCCAGCTTCGTAGCAGCGAACCCCGCTTCAGAGAAGGTATTCAACAGAGCCTCAGATCATCTCCCGGCCGGGAATACTCGCAGTACCCTCTTCTCTCCGCCATTCCCTGTTGCAATCACAATTGCCAGTGGTTGCTCTATCCGCTCCGCAGATGGAGATGTCTACCTTGACATGGTTGGTGAGTACACCGCCGGCATCTACGGTCACTCACACCCGGATATCCTCGAGGCTCTCGAGGGGGGCCTGCTGAATGGCGTTAATTTTGGCGCAACAAGTCCGCTCGAGGGGGAGCTAGCAGCAAGGATCAAGAAAAGGTTCCAGGCGGGTGCCGGCCTCGAGATGGTCAGGTTCACAAACTCGGGCACGGAGGCAAACATTCTCGCAACGACGACGGCGCGGGTCTGGACGGGGAGGAGCAAGATCCTTACCTTTGCGGGATCGTATCACGGGTCCGTCCTATCCTTCCATACCAAGGGGGAATTGGATCCGATGACAATGCCAGGGGAGTACGTGGTGGCGGATTACAACTCCATCGAGTCTGTCGATGAGGAGTTATCTCGGGTCCCTGCAGACTCCCTGGCGGCGATCTTGGTCGAGCCCATGCAAGGGGCAGGCGGATGCCTCCCGGCATCGATTAAATTCCTTCAGCACCTACGCACCCGGGCAACTGAGCTGGAAGCACTGCTCATTTTCGATGAGGTGATGACAAGCCGCCTCCACCATGCAGGGGGCCTGGCCGGGAAATATGGCATCAAACCCGACCTCATGACCATGGGCAAGTACCTTGGTGGCGGGATGAGCTTCGGGATCTTTGGCGGTCGCCGCGAGATTATGGAGCTCTTCAATCCGAAGAGCGGTGGCGTGGTGACGACGGCTGATGGAACTCAGAAGCCAATGTCATTGACGCACAGCGGCACGTTCAACAACAATGTTCTCACAATGCATGCAGGGGTTGCGGGGACCAAGATATTGACAGAGGCTGTCCTGACCCAACTAAACGAGCTGGGAGATTATCTCCGCCGGGCTGTGCTGTCGATCCTTGTTGGGAAGGGGCTCGTTTGCGCGGCGACGGAAGAGGACATGCGTGATATTGCCACGGTGCCAAGGGGTCGGATATGGATCTCGGGCGTTGGTTCTCTCAACGCCATTCATTTCGGCGCAAACGACGAGTTGGTGGAGTTGAGAGACTTGTTCTACTTCCACATGATCAAGAATCACATATACGTTACCCGGAGGGGGTTTGTGGTGCTCACAATTGTGCATACTAAAGATGATATTGATCGATACGTGAAGTGTGTGGCAAGCTTTGTTGACAGGTGGGGTGGCGCCTAGCACAGAAGGGGATTCCGCGAGCCCCCGTATGGGGCTTCGAGCACGGGCTGAATGGATCTCAGCGCCAGGTTAAATTGGGCAGCTCAAAATAGAACCGGAATAGGGCTGTCGCCTCATATTATTATCACATTATCTCCACACAGTCCATTTCATATGGAGCAGTACAGACCATCACTGCGCGAAGAACCTTCACAGTCGCATTCGTGTAGCCATCATTAGATGGCCTCATTCAAACTCCCCTATGTGCGAGTACCCTCCCGACATACCTAACGAAGGGTAGGAATACATGGATCGCCCGGGACCACCGTCCCGTCAAAGACGAGCTGTCAACTATGAGCCATCAGAATTGTATTCCGGGAAGGAGAGTTCCACGATCGGAAGGCGCGGGTATTTACCCAAGGATCTGGATTTGTTTTCGGTACCCTGTTCGTCCAACATGACAGCTCGGGGCCAGCCGCCCCAGGGTAGCTCTTGCAGTATCTGCCTAGCTGCAGAATCCCTCCATCCCGTGCTGCCGAGGGGAGCCATTGTCTGTGCCTCTCCGGCCAGTCCGTACAACTTATCAACGCGTGTTTGCAAGCGACCAACCTTAATTAGCTTTTCCCACCTCGGATCACATCCTGTCGATCAAAGGAATCCCATATTGCATTCCACATGAGCAACCTCGACATCGGCGATCCCTTCCCGTCAACCCACTTCTATTATATGGAGTACACCAGGTAAGCTGCATCTTGCTCTCCACATCCCATATTTCAGTCACGTCACACTATGCCATTGCCTTGCAGGATCCATCCGAGATTCGCTCAAACAGAATACCAAGGGGTTCCGTACTCGTTCTCACATTTAGAAACGATGGGAGATCCGTATGCTATAAAGTGAGACCTTCTCCTCGTCAGCTTCTTAGTCTCCAACTGTTTTCCAATCACGTTTCCAATACTACATCAAGAAATCTGCATTTCATCTCATTCACATTCCAGTACCCCACAGTACCCATCATTCCATCATGACTACTCCTGTTACACGATCGGCGTCGGCAGCGAGGACCAGAACAACGAGGTCCAAATCGGCAAAATTGAAGTCCGCCAATCCGAGCCCAGCGAGCTCTAAGCCGGACAAGCCCAAGGCGAGTAGAGCCAAAACCGCCAGCCCCGTGGCAACTGGCTCGAAACGGAAACGAGAGGATGATGATGTGGAAGCCGTGTTGAAACGGCGGCGGCAAGGTGATCAGCAACAGGATTTGCAACTACTGCTCCCGTCCCTATCATTTCCCAATCAACATAGAAGAGCTCCACGGTATCCCTTGGATTCTTCTGATGAAGAGCGTTCTGTCAGGGAGGACCCAGTCGGGGAATCTCCTAACGACGAGCCTGGCGAAGCCGCTGGGACGGAACTTACCCCCGATGGCTCCGAGGAATCGTCTTCATCTGAGGAGGAGTCGGATGAAGGCGAGGAGTCCGGCTCCGAGTCCGGCTCCGAGTCCGGCTCTGAGTCCGACTCAGATGATTTTGAAGAGGATTCCGAGGAAGACTCCGAGGAAGATGACAGCGAAGGGGAAGATGACAGCGAAGGGGAAGATTCCGACGAGGGGAAGGAACGACAGCAGAAGAGGCCTGTTGTTGGAGTGTCTGAGGAATCAACCTCCCGCGATAAGGTTACAGATGGCAAGGAAGGCGGTCAAGATGTAAGTTATTTATTATGTGTTAAACATCCTTTCGTTCAACAATCGTTTCCGGTTCTGCTCTGACTCGTTTCTTACACAGGATGAACATTTTCACAACGAAGCATCTTGTAACTTTGGCCCCATTAATGGGGGAGACTTTTACGGGTCTCCATCGAAAGCCCAGTCCGGCTGCCAAACAGCCGCTATGGGGACCAGCGTCGACGATGAGGAGTACGATCAAGGAGTAAGTTTCTTCGACGTTTGTCATCATTAAATTGTTCTTATGAGCTACTAGCTAACTTGGTTCCATGCAAAGGAAGAAGAACGCCGCTTCTACGAAGCACGCCTTATAGAACAAGGTATGTCGAGTGAGGTCGCTGCCGGAGTTGCGCGTGGAGACTATGAGTTGCCCCTGATAGGTCAGCCTATGTCTCCGTTATACCCCTGCGGGGAAGAAGGTATCATCGATGCCTATGAGGGTATTGAAGAAGTGGATTTCTTCTCAGTAAGCTTGCCTAACGTTTGTCGTTATCAAATCATGGCGCGCTGTTCTTGGTTGACCTAGAGTTTTACACAGGACACCCAGCAGCACGTTCTTCGCAAACGTCAAATCTTGGATAAAGTGGTGCCAATAGCGGACGCCCTCGTGATTTACAATGAAATGTATTTCCCATCTGCAAGGGCCCAGTCTAGTCCCCAAGAAACCTCCAATGGCAAGACCGCTGTCGATGGCAAGAAGGGTTGCCAAGATGTAAGTGAATTTGCAATATATCAAATAATCAAATATAGTTATCAGCTAACTTTGTTTTTTCCTAGGACGACGGCCAGCATTGCGTCAAGCCACGAATGGCAACCAGTGAAATTTACTGCCCTCCTACCGCCGTATCACTCCATCCTCCGGTAACCATGAGCGCATCGCAATTTCGGGATATTTTAATCGATGATGTTGTGACACAAAAATATTTCACCATCAATGATACGGCGACCAGTGGCGACTGGATCCCTCCACCATACGACCCCAGTCTGACCGCCGGAGAAAACAGGCGCAACCGTCTCATCATGAGAGCTCTCAAATGGCCTCTTTGCATGTCTGGGTATGAATCGCCAGAAACCGTCGCTGTTGCTATAGAGGCACGGACGATGGTGGATCTTTCCCGGAAGTTGTTTGTATCTTCCTATAAGTTAGCTGCGGATATCACTGGCGAGTGTGTGATGGAGCTTATCCACCGAACGCTTCTGGAACCGGCCATGGTGACCTTGAAGGCGGCCGTTGCGGACTTGAGGCAACCAGATCTAGTCCCGTCGAGGAAGGGCCTGGCGACATCTGTAGCAGCCCCAGTATCGCCGGTTCGCGTTTCCGCCACGAAAACCACTTCTGTAGCAGTGGTGACCGAAGACCAACAGGGGCAATCACCGCGCAAGAAAGGTGGACAAACCTTGGATCTACAACCGCTAGTGCTCTCAAGCCCAAACAAAGGCCCAGCAGTATCCGTGAAGCCTCGGAGGCAGTCAGAGATATCGCCGACGAAAACTTCGGTGGCGAGGCCTAAGCCGGCGCCAATTGTCCCCTCATCCAGCAAGACGTCACGGACATCAGCGGCGAAAACGAGTCGGCCGAAGCCTGTCGTCCCCTCCCCCACCAAGGACACGGCGAACGCATCGCCCCTGAAGACCAACCTGCCGCCGCTTGATACCCCCTGCACCACCAAGGCGGACGCCAAAAAATCCCAGGCCAAGCCGTCACCGGCATCGTCGATTCTGCCACCCTCTAGCAAGGCACCGGCGGTAGCGAGCAAGCCGGAAACGCAGCTGGGAAAAACTCCAGTGAAAATTCCCCGGGCCAAATCGTCGCTCGCAAAGCCCACCCAAGCAGTACGTGCCTCCTCTTCTCCTAGCAAGTCTCCAGTTGTCACTGGCGAGACTCTGAAGGAACCGAAGAAGTCACCAGTTGACTTTAGAGCCGTGAAGTCAAAATAACTTAAGCCCGGTGTCCTCTCGACTGGTAAGGCGCCAACTGTGAGAAGCAAGCCTCGAAGCCAAATTGGTTTGGCCTCGGCACAAAAGTCACCGCAAAAACGACGTCTGTCATCATCTCCCACATCGACCTCATCAAGCGGTTCAGGATCGTCCAGCTCGTCGCCAAGCCCCTCACGGCCCCCGAGCCCGTCCCCACCACAGTCGCATATGAGGACAGCAGCTTCCAAGGGAAAAGCGACACAGATACTTCCTAGAGACAGTGTTGTCGCCAATTCGAAGCGCTCATTGCCATCCTCGCCTGTGAAAGTTAAAGGTGAACCACTGCAGAGACTTGAAGCTGTCGGTAGCCCGGTTGCGCAGCCAAAAACACCAACCAACCAGGTTAATGTGGTACGGGGTTTGAAGGTGATGCTTAAGGAAGTGCAGTTGTATCTTCGCAAAACGGTATCCTTCAAAATGACAAGAAGCGAACAAATGGATGAGCTAGACACACTACTCGCATCCCTAATTGGAGCGTCAGAGGATAACTAGGCTGGGGCAATTACAAGCCAGTTGGTCATTGAAGAAGACCGATGACTTTGGGGTTTCGGGGCACAAATTATCTGGCGGATGTAATGGAATGAATGAGGGGTGATGTGCTCTAAATTTTGCTTATGTACTGTACTATTGAGACTTAATTTTTCCCTAGTATTATTATGTCGGTGGTCATTTAGTTTACTAGTATAGTATTAATAATTTTAAAATGTTGGCTTCCTTTAATTAAATCACTTATATCTTATTACTTTTACGTCCGTATTTGTTTTGAGCTTAGCTTTGTGATTTTGGCTTTTCAAGGTTTTTGATATGGGAGCGACCAATTGGTCGAGGCCCTTCCGTGGACATCACGGCAGAACGCGCATCTATCAGAGCAAGCATTGAAGCCGAAGATAATAATCTTGAAATTTCAAGCGACTCTGGCATCGACTTCTCTGATGATGAAGCTTTTTGGCCTGACTCCGACAACTCTGACGAAGACATTGGCGGCTTGTTAGACGACGACTTTCTGGCGGCCTATGAATCCCCTAACCCTGGTTTCGATACGTCTGTGTCAACCGTACCCGCAACCAACCTATCCAATCCGTCTCATTATGGCTCAACGACTGAAAGCCAGCCCCAGTTGATGAACCCAAAACCAAGCACCCACCTCCCACAAATCAAAGATGTCATCGTTCCAGACACGCAAGCCCCGATGGCGCTCATGTTCCCCTCCCTCGTCCCAGTTCGAGTTGAGTCCGCGGTCCTGAAGCCTATCGATCTAGAGGCCGACTGGAATCCAACCCCCGTCCAACCCTTTTCCATGCCGAGCCCTTCTGACGCAGCCCTCAAGGGCCCATGATTTATTTTTGCACTGTCAGGGGAAAACATGACCGCAATAAGAACCATCGCATCGGATGTACTATTTTCCGTTATTGACATATCCGACCTCGTCCGTCAAATTCACCCGTTATCTTCCTCTCACGTCGACCAAACCAATATGCGCTCATTATTATTGCCTTTACCTGTCGCTCTTTCCTTGTTGGATTGCGTATACGCGTTTCAAATCCCATTTATCTCGGCCCCCGACAAGCACCCTGGCGAACACAACGCCATCATCTCCACGCCAACGACGGCGACACCTGTCACCTCAGATGCCCTTGAACAGCTGATAAACCCTGACAATCTCTTCAGGCGAGCCGAGAAGCTCTTTGAGATTGCAAAGCTTAGTATTGACGAATATGGCCATCCTACTCGCGTGATTGGCAGTAAAGGTGCGTCCTATAGTTTAATCCTCCCCATGTCCACCGCACCGCATTATCGTCGGACTGTGACTGATCGCGGAGTACAGGCCACCTTGGCACCGTCGATTACATATACTCCACCATCGCGGACTTAGGCGACTACTACGACCTCTCCAACCAGACTTTCGCCGCTGTGACGGGCAATGTCTTCGAATCCCGACTTGTGCTCGGGCACGAGGTTCCGAAGTCCGCAAGCCCAATGGGCCTTACTCCCCCAACAAAAAACCGCAGCCCAGTCTACGGTCAATTACGACTCACTAATAATTATGGGTGTGACGAACATGATTTTGAGTCTGACAGGAAGGAGCCTTGGATCGCCCTAGTGAGCAGGGGGATATGTCCATTTGGCACTAAGTCAGCGAACGCAGGCAAGGCGGGCGCCATCGCAGCAATCATCTACAACAATGAGAACGGCGGCGTCTCCGGCACTCTTGGCCAGCCTTCCAAACATCACATCGCTACGTTTGGGATATCAGACACAGACGCCGCTCCGTATATCGAGAAGCTGAAGGGCGGACATCCAGTCGACTCGATCGCGTTCATCGACGCCGTTGTCGACACCATCAGTACAACCAACATCATCGCGCAGACCCGAGGTGGCGACCCCGAGAACTGCGTCATGCTTGGCGGACATAGCGACAGTGTTGCTGAGGGCCCCGGAATCAATGACGATGGTTCAGGCTCGATCAGCCTCCTTGAGGTGGCGACGCAGCTTACGCGGTTTTCCGTCACCAACTGTGTTCGCTTTGCGTGGTGGGCGGGTGAGGAGGAGGGACTTCTCGGGTCGGATTACTACGTCGCTCAGCTCAGCGCCGCCGAGAACCAACGTATCCGGCTGTTTATGGACTATGACATGATGGCGTCGCCCAACTTCGCCTTCCAAATCTACAACGCGACCGATGCAATGAACCCAGCGGGCTCGCAACAGCTACGTGAACTGTACGCAGATTATTATGACGCGCAAAGCCTGAATCATACGCTTATACCGTTCGATGGACGGAGCGATTACGACGCTTTCCTACGAAGCGGTGTCCCGTCGGGTGGTATCGCCACGGGAGCAGAAGGCATCAAGACGGCGGCTGAGGCGGAGATGTTTGGCGGCTCGGCTGGTGAATGGTTCGACCCATGTTACCACCAACTCTGCGACAACTTGTCGAACTTAGACATGGTGGCTTGGGAGATTAGCACGAAGCTGATCGCGCACTCGGTGGCGACATACGCGCGAACGCTTGATGATTTTCCAAAGAGGGGAGCCGCCGTCGCAGCAGAGAGTGTGACCGCGCCGAAGACTGATGTGTATCATGGACACAAACTGATCATATAGCGAGCTTGCGTAGATTAGTTATAGCTATTCGTGTGACGCTCAACCCTGTGTACTGTACTGCTGACTTCATATTACTTACAACCTCTTATCAATCATCTATTCATATTCTTAGAAGGTTTGCTTATAATAGACCACCGCTGTCAGAGTGTCACGTGGTGAATAGGGGTAGAACGCTGCTGAAGGCAGCAGAAGGCACCAGCTGATGCCTGCTGTCTTTGTTAGGAGGATTTGTTTACTTCCTTTGTTAGAAGTTAGAAGTTAGTTCTTTGTCCCTTTAGCAGTTAGGCGGAACGCGCTAGGGCATGTAGGAAAGCACGTACTGAGGAACTGCCATTTCATAATATAAGTTAGAGCCTTCTGCCCTAACTTCATGTTTTCTCCCTCAAGTGTTATTTTATTATCAAATTCTACACCTAACCTAGTGTTTCCTCATTTTAATACTTTAGCCATTCTAACAACCCCCACAAGGCCCTACCACAT
>KV459756.1:0-10563 GCA_001662645.1 Pseudogymnoascus sp. 03VT05
GCTAGAAGACTTTAGACTCCTATCCCTACCTAACTAAATTAGAAGGAGGGGTAAGACTTCATTTGTTTGTGAATGGACTAGTGAAGAGAGGCCTTAAGATTAATGAGATCTAGACTAGTAGAGGTGGAAATGAAGGCTTCTGCTGTCTGGCTATATGCTAACAGCTCCTTCTAGTAATAGAAAGGGGGGGGAAGGAGGAGTTGAATCTAGCTTAGGCTAAGGAGGAATTAAGACCTTAGATGTATTGTATTTTAACATCTGTAATTAATAACATTAATAGCTTACTCTCTTAACTCCTTTACTTATACCCCTACTTTTATGTTAAGAGTAAGGATCCCTATAGTATTACAACTTTAATAAGTTAGTGACCTTTAGGACATAGTCTAATTCTTATAAGCAGACCTGATTTTAAGAGTGTTTTTATAGTAGATTTAGCCTATTAAGTTTAAATTTCTAGAAAGTAAGGACTATATAGAATATTCAAAGGTATAATGTAAAAACTAATATGAGAATTTCAATTTTCTATAAAATAATGAGAATAATATTATGGAAATGTTGTTACTCCTAAGGTAATGACTAAATTAGAAGTGAAAAGAAAGACTAAGTTAGAGTAAACACCACCTGTAATTAGAACTATGCCTAACCTATATCTTCACTTATATCTTTAATATCATCATCATTAACAATAACCCCCTAATCCTATAGACATAGTAAGTATCTAATTGTTAAAGGTAATAATCTATTCCTTTTCTTTATAACAATGTCAGCTCCTTAGCTAAAGACTCGTTCTAATGCTGCTGATGTTACTAGAATTACTAAATAGTCTTAAGCTATTTGTGTAATTATTAGATACTAATACTACTTTGCTTACTAATATTTAAGAATATTAGTATTAGGCTTATCAACTCCTAGTTTATTAAGCCACCATCTCTATTTAACTTCTTAGAGTATAGGCTTTTAATGCTTAAACATCTTATCCTTAGAGTCTACTTCTTAAGGTATATCCTCACCCCTACTATTACGTCTAGCATTAATATCCTCTGCTTAAATGTCATTATCCTATGCTTTATACTTATTATAACAAGCTGTAAATTATGCTCTTGCTTGCTCTTTGCTTATGTTATAAAAGCTTTCTAGCAAATAGAAGTTAAATATACTAAAATTAAACTAAGGATCACATATTATTACAACTGTTAAATGGCTTGACTGTTAGCTTGTTATAAGTGAGAAATAGTTGTCTAATTTGTTAAATGCAGCAGTATAAGCTTTGTTAATAGATATATGCTTTATAGTCTTCTTTATCTTCTTGATTTTATCCATTAGTTGTAGATAATATAGAACACAGTAGTTAAGTGTTAGATACCCATCTGCTTACACCTTTTCTAAGATACACTTAAAGATCTTAAAGAAATCTATAAGAGCATGAAGTAATTCCCATTCCTTTAAAGTAATCTAGATATCTTACATGCTTGTATTAAGAGTCTATGACGTACAAAGCGCTATAATTAGTGACTCTATTAACAATGCATTTTAAAGCATATGATATGTTAAGTTCCATCTTACTAGCATATTAATTATAAGAGTAACAGGCTTGATTCTAGTAGCAATAGCATAAGAACAAAGACTGTCCTTCTACCCTTAACGATTTCTAAACACATAGATGTGCTTACAAAGCTTTGTTAAAGTATTAACAACTTCTTCTTTTTTAGAATGAATAGCATTAATCTAAGTATAAGCTAAACCCTCTTAAACTTAATAACTCTTAAGCTCTTTAAATAGTACAGCTTTTATTATTATAAGAGCTGCTTAAACAGCTAGATTTATGATATAACGTATTTCACAGGCAAAGCGATCACACGGGCGAAGCGATCACTAACAACACCAAAACGCGTCAACTTAACAAATGTAAACATGCCACAACCAACACAAGCCCAATCCTCTAATCAAGAGGGTCGAATACTATTAGCTATTAATGCAATTAAACAAGGCCAATTTCGAAGTATTCGAGCAAGCGTAATGTCGTACGATGTTCCATATACAACTCTCCATAACCAGTTAAATGGAAAAGCTCTACGACGCGACTCTACCCCCAACTCACGTAAGTTGACTCCGTACAAAGAGTCAGCTCTTGTTCAGTACATCCTCAACCTAGATTCACGTGGATTTCCGCCCCGGCTGCAAGGCGTGCAAGAAATGGCAGACCTTCTACTCTCTAAACGAGGCGCGAGCCCTATTAGGATAAACTGGACTACTACCTTCATTAAGCGTCATACGGAACTTAAAGCAAAGTTTAGTTGGAAGTATGATTACAAAAGAGCAAAATGCGAAGATCCTAAGTTAATTGAAGGGTGGTTCTCTCTTGTACGAAACACAGTTGCGAAATATGGAATCTTAGAGCAGGATATCTACAACTTTAATGAAGTAGGTTTTGTAATGGGAGTTATTGCTACTGCTAAGGTGGTTACAAGCTTAGAAGCAAAGAGTCGTCTAAAGACTATACAGCCTGGAAATAGAGAGTGGGTGTTGATTATTCAAGGTGTCAATTCGTACGGATGGGCACTCCCGCCATTCATCATTTTTAAGGTGTAGAATCACCTCTTAGCTTAGTACAAAGACTTAGGATTACCAGACGATTGGGTGATTACGCTTAGTGAGAATGGGTGGACTTCAAATTCAATTAGGTACGAGTGGATTCAACACTTCGATTGACATATAAATGCTCGTACGGTCAGAACCTATCGCCTTCTTATTCTCGACGGACATGAGAGCCACATCTCTGCTTAATTTCAACACTACTGCACAGAACAGAAGATAATTACCCTCTATATGCCACTACACTCGTCGCACATTCTTTAGCCTCTTAATGTAAGCTGCTTTGCGCCACTAAAGCTTTCGTATGGAAAGCAGATTAAAACCTTCGTGCGGAACTAGCTAAATCATATTATAAAGCTTAAGTTTCTCTCTGCATTTAAAGAAGCATTTAAAGCTACATTTATAGAGTAGAACATTAAAAGCGGATTCTAAGCTATAGGACTAGTTCTGTACGAGCCACAGAGTGTCCTCTCTCACTTAAATCTACGCTTAAGAACTCCAACTCCTCCTATAGTTGAGAGTAACAGTTGGACTTCAAAGACTCTGCAAACTATAAGGGAGCTTAACTTTCAAACAGAGCATATTAAGAACTGCATTATATAACATTAGAACAGCTCTCCTACCTCAATTAATGATGCTGTTAGCTACCTTGTTAAAGGGGTGGAAATGATAATGCATTCTGCTATTCTACTTAAGGCAGAAGTTAAGGCTCTACAAGCTGTAAATGAACAGAAAAAGAGGAGGGAAAGGAAGCGTAAGAGGCGTATAATGCAAGGGGGTAGTCTCTCTGTACAAGAGGGAGAGGATATCCTTTAGAGTGCTAAGGTTGATGCTTAGCTCTATACAGAGGTGGCAAGTGAGACTACTCAGCAGGTGGGTTCTATAGGCCAGCAGCAGCAATGTGGCACATGTGGTAATATAGGGCATAATGCTCGTACGTGCGAGAGGCGCTAGGAATCAATTGCAATTAAATAGGGTCATTATATAGGGTGGTGGTAGTGTAGTAGTAGTAATAGTTGCGTTTTGGTGTTGTTAGTGATCGCTTCGCCCGTGTGATCGCTTCGCCTATGAAATACGTTATAGAACTTACCTAAATAGAAAATCAGCTAATAGACATAGTGTTGCTAATTAAGCACATAGTCTAAATTAACAATTAGCTATAACGTACATGTATAGTGAATGGTACAGACAAGCGAATGGTACACTCTAACGTGCACCCTAAAAAGAAACCATAATAAATCTACCACAACACTTGAAATTAATTAAAACTACTTAGAGTCCTCTTCCTTAGACGTGTCTATTACAATCTAACAAGTGCGCGCATTATGTCTAGTCTCTCCACACTTCCCATAGCAGCGTGCACACGTTTCTTCCCTTGGCTTACGACCACTACTCGCCCTTATTTCCTGCTCTACTTACTACACAACATCCCTCTTGTCCTGTAGACCCTGCGCATCCTGTTGACTAAGTGATCCTCCTTGCTGTAGACGTGTTTTTTTAGCCCTCTGGCGCCTGCTTAGTACTTCATTTGCCTGTTGGAGGTTCTGGTTCTCTGCCTTTAACAATGCTAATTAATGCATTATTTGTAATGCACCCTTTGTAAACTAGTTGACAGCTGCATAGATTAAGGTTAGAGAGCTATTCTAATGATGCGCAATTTGGTTTTTAATGAAGGTAGACTATAATGAGGCTTTAATTAGGTTATTTAGTGTTTAGGAAACCTAAGGTTAAGCAGTACCTAGGCAGGAGCTTTGAGGTGTTGGTGTCTTTAACTTAAGATTAAGTGTAGATATCACTCTCTTAGGGTTGAATAGAAGAATTCCTGCTCCTCGGAACCTGCCCTAAATGTTGCTTTTAGTCATTACAGTGTTAAATGCAGCGTAGAAGGCAAGAAAGAAGTCATCCTTAGTAATGTGAATAATATAAGCCTACATCATATCTTTAATTTGCTGACTGTAAGCCTTCTTTAATAGGCTAAAACAGCTAACGTTAAGTGGCTGGAGTATATAGGAAGAGTAAGCAGGCATACAAAGCGTAATAATGTTGTGTTCCTTATAGTATTCCTTAAACTCATCTAAGTGGTGGCTCTTATAACCATTAAGGACTAAGAGGCGATAACCACCAACACTCTAGGTCTTTGTATGCTTCTCAAAATGCTAAATCCAATCTATGCCTCTCTCGTTTGTAGTCTAGCCATTTTCTATAATAGCAATTACCTAATCGCTTAGAAATCCACTATTCTCATACTAAGATGCAAGGTGGTTTTTGCCTGCAACAATGACAAATGGCAGCACTGCCCAACCTTAAGAACTAACACCTTAGATTACTGTAACCTATTCCTAATTACTAGGCTGTACCTTCTTTGCTTTTGTACGCCCATCTAAGCTTGTCACAACCATAGCAGTTGAGATAACGACCATTATAAACCTAGTCTCATTAAAGTTGTAGATATCTGCTTCATTAATGCTATATTTTGCAATTGTGTTGCGTAGAAGCTTAAACCAACAACGGATGACTTCTGGATCCTCATACTTAGCCCTCTAGTAGTTGTATTTGCGCTAGAAGCGTGTCTAGAGCTCTATACGCTGCTTAACAAAGTTTGAAGCCTAACGCGACCTAACGCGTAGCGCGTTACGTGTTGCAAGTAGTCGATTCGCCATATCTTCAACAACAGACATCTGCAGAGGAAATCCTTTAGTAGCTAGGTCAAGTATGTATTGAACTAGGACTGACTCCTCTAGGTTTGACAGTTTCTGTGAATTAGGTTAGATATCACGTCGTGATTGCATGCTACGTATACGGCGACTAAGCTTCTAATGATTGCAAGTATAGATCTTCCCTACAGCTCAAGCACTTAAGTTTAGGTCATTTTTCATAGCTTAGAGAGCTAGAATAATGTTCCTCTCATCATCTTTCTAGGACATGTTATGTTGTGGAGAAATCAAGCATTTAGTAGAGTACTCGCATTAACGCGTTAGAGTGTACCATTCGCTTGTCTGTACCATTTGCTATACATGTACGTTATAAGTTTTAGAAAGAAAAGCAAACCTATAATGTACCTAAAAAATACAATAGGTATTAGAAGAATAAAGGCTATAGATAAGATAACTACCTAAGGGACAACTAATAGTTAGACCCTATAGAACTTAATGCTACGTTTAAACCTAGACAACCCTATAACCCTAAGAAGGAGAAACAGTTTAAGGAACAACTCTATTTTAACTATAATAAACCTAGCTATATAACTAGGGACTATAGATAGCTAAAGAGAGGGAATAGTAAACATAAGTTTAGTAAACTACTTAATGCCACTTAGTAAGGACAGTTAAACGCTACATTCTAAGGCTAGTAAAACTAGGGAATAAATGGTAATAGTATACTTAAAGGCGAAAGCTCTAAGGAGGAATTAGAGGCTAAGTCCCTTATAACCTCTAAGTAAGAAATGTATAATGAACTAGTGCTAGAGCAACCTATAAATTCATAATGTAAGAGAATTGTAAAGGACATAGCTAAGTTTACACATAATAAGATTAAGGGGGTTGTTATAGCTCACCCTACTATTAGCGCTATATAAGGGATTAGCTAGGAAGTTACATATAAGAACCTATAGTCATAAGACATAGAGAAGCTATAAGAACTAAGACCATATAATCCTAATCCTTTTAGATCTAGGATTATATGTTACGGCTAGGATTAGGATAGGATGTAATTGGCTAGATGGCTCCTAGGGTGATAGGTCTCTAGAACTAATAGCGTCCCTAACCCTACATGATGGAATAGCAGGAATAGCAGGAATAGCAACGGAGTTTGCTATTCCAACTATTCCCTGTGGCACGTGATGGAATAGCAGGAATAGCAGGAATAGCAATGGAGTTTGCTATTCTAACTATTCCCTTTGGCACAACACCTCTATATAAGTAGATAGTTAGTTCTTAGATAGGAGCTTCGTGCTTAACTCAATACAGTATTTGTTATATACTAGTAACGTGTTTTACAAAAGCCTTTATGTCTGATCCCCTGCCTCCTCTGTTAAGTTAAACTAATGAAACCTTTATAAGTCTTATAGTTTAAGACCTAGCGTTACACTTTAAGCACCACTTCTATAAGGTACCAGCTCATACACAAAGCAACATGTCTGTTGTCAGCTTAAAGGGGAAAGCCCCTACTACACTAACTTCGTCTTAGAAGTCTAAGCCTAAGAATGAAGAGATGCCTAACGCACTAGCCATTAACGAACTTAGGGAAACCTTACGCGTCAAGTTGCCTAACACATACTCTAGCAACCGTAAGGATCTTAAAGTGTTTCTACTACAGGTTAAACTGTACTAGTACTTTAATAACGACAAGTTCCCTACTATAGACAGCTATGCCTTATAGACCACATCCTACCTTAGGGGGGAAGCCCTACAATGGGTTGAGCCCTTCCTTAAGGACTACTTCCTACACGAGAACACATGTAGAAGCATGGCCACAACACAGTCTATGTTCAGAGACTAGAAAGGATTTCAGAAGGAAATCCGTTGTATGTTTAGTGACATTAATAAGGTTAAGACTGCTAAAGACCATCTGCTTTAACTAAAGCAGACTAGCAGTGCCCTTACGTATGCTACAGAATTCTAGAGATATGGAAACTAAACTAAATAGGATACTAACGCACTCCTTAGCCACTACTGTCATGGTCTAAAGAGCCACGTTTGCATAGAACTCACCTGAATGGAAAATCAGCTAACAGACATAGTGTTGCTAATTGAGCACACAGTCTAAATCAACAATTAACTGTACAAGTTTCAGAAGGAAAAGCGAACCTATGATGGACCTAGGAGGTATAATAAGTATTAGAAGAATGAAGGCTGCAGAAGAGACAATCACCCTAGGGATAACTGCTAGTTAGACCCTATGGAACTTAATGCCACGTTTAAACCCAGACAGCCCTGTAACCCTAAGAAAGACAGGCAGTTTAAGGAAAGACTCTGTTTTAACTGTAATAAGCCTGGTCATATGGCTAGGGACTGTAGACAACTAAGGAAGGGTAATAGTAACAAGAAGTTTAGTAAACAACTTAACGCTACTTAGTAAGGATAGTTGAACGCCACATTCTAGGGCTAGTAAGACTAGGGAATAAATGGCAATAGCACGCCTAAAGGCGAAAGCTCTAAGGAGGAATTAGAGGCTGAGTCCCTTACAACCTCTAAGTAAGAAACGTATAATGAACTAGCGCTAAAGCAACCTATGAATTCACAATGTAAGGGAATTGTGAAGGACATAGCTAAGTTTGCACATAACAAGATTAAGAGGGTTTAGGAAGAACTAGATAGAGATAGGAAGATTTCCATGATTAAAAGCATCTATAAGAGCTCACTCTATAAGGTCCTACAACAAGTCCTAGTAGACGATTAGGGAGACAACCTATAGGAATATTACAACTAGATAAACGACAACTAGCAGGAGCATGGAGCCTCCATAACAGTCATAAGACTAGAGAGCTAGCAAGAAGAATGGCTTAGGAAAGAAATCAAGCTTATAGCTAAACAAGAAAGCCTAGAAGCTGTTGAGCAGTACTATTAGGACCAAAAGCAGGACCTAAAGGACTATGCATAGAAGGCATAGGATACTCTTTAGGATAGAGAAGTAAAACCTGCTACACGACTAGAACGGAGAGCTATGGAACAACTAGAGACGTTTTCCACGCCTCTAAGGGAAGACCAACTGTGGGACAAGGGTTAACAGGAACTAGTAATAACAGATGCAACAGAGACTAATCATCCCTAGCACCTATACGTCTACTAGGAGTATTGTAGCGAAGACGATTGCGAACTCTACTAGAAAAAGAAACACTAGTATTAGTTGTTTCCTTGATCCTTACCCTAGATACACTTCTAAGATGCAAAACAAGTTCACGCTCTTAGACGAAGTCAGTCTAAGGGGGAACTACCCCTTAAGAAGGAATAGGTGTTTAAAAGTTACCTACACCTATTAAACAGCAGACCTAAGTAGGAAGGGTTAGCCTCACTAGAACCATTAAGTAAAGATGAGTTAAAAAACTAGGAGTCCTTAATAGTAGGCCACTAGCGAGTGATAAGAAGAGGCCTAGTGCGAAACAGTTATATGCTACAATAGGCAGCATGTAACTATATGTGGTTGCTAAGATGCAAAAGTAACACCTCTAAGTAATGATTAACTTAGGAGCAACAGGCAACTTTATGACAAAGAAAGTAGCTGACACCTACAGAATTCAGACGCAATTGAAATCTAATCTATACCCACTAATGGTAGTAGATAGGGAACTAATCTCATTAAACAACAGAATGGTGACTCTAGAGACAGTCCTATTAGAGATGGTTATGCTATAAGGGTATAAGGAAGCAATACAGTTTAATATTATGCACATGGACAATCATGCATGCATCCTTAGAATGCTGTGGCTTAAGCAACATAATCCGTACATCAACTAGGTACAGGAAGAGATTAGCTTAAATTACTACGCGTGTGAAAAAACAGACACGACGTAACAAGGGAGGAGGACCTCCTAGGACTGACGCGAGGTGTGTGCAACCTCTACTGAGTCTAATGACCTAGCCTAGGCATCCTTACCAACAAGCATACTAGTAGAGTATAAGGAATACAGCGAGCTATTCCAGGAAGGCCCAAAAGACAAGGCGCTTCCTAAGTGTAACGCTAGGCCTTAAACGTATAAGACTTATAGAGGTTTCGTTAGTTTAACTTAACAGAGGAGGTAGGGGATTAGACACAAAGGCTTTTGTAAAACACATTACTAGTATATAACAAATACTGTATTAAGTTGAGCACGAAGCTCCTATCTAAGAACTAACTATCTACTTATATAGAGGCATCATGCTAAAGGGAATAGTTGGAATAGCAAACTCCATTGCTATTCCTGCTATTCCTGCTATTCCATCACATGCCACAGGGAATAGTTAGAACAGCAAACTCTGCTGCTATTCCTGCTATTCCATTATGTGGGGTTAGGGATGCTATTGGTTCTGGAGACCTATCGCCCTAGGAGCCATCTAGCTAATCACATCCTATCCTAATCCTAGCTGTAACACTCCTAGCCGTAACACTAAGCACCAACCATGGGATTACAAGATACCCTTAGAGAAAGACAAGAGTCCACCGTTTAGACTAATATACCAGCTATTAGAAAAAGAGCTGAAGGTACTAAAGGAGTACATTGATGACAACCTAGCGAAAGGATTCATTAAACCCTCTACATTACTAGCAGGAAGTCTAGTACTATTTATACTAAAGAAGGACAGTTCCTTGCAGTTATGTGTAGACTATTAAGCGTTGAATAATATTACAGTAAAGGACAGGTATGCCCTGCCTTTAATCAACGAGCTATATAATAGATTTTAAGGAGCAAGGATCTTCAGTAAGCTGGATCTGCAAGGAGCATACAACCTGATCTGAATTAAGGCTAGGGAAGAGTGGAAAACAGCATTCTGCACCTGCTATAGCCTATTTGAATATTAAGTTATGCCCTTTGTAAGGACACAGGGCACTGTATTACGAGTAGTTGCATATGGGAGTGCGAGTCGGATATGAGTCAGTGCAATCCTATAGGTCTACTACAAAGGATACAAAAAAGATAAAGGGGGAGCTTACGGCCTCCTACCCCTTAAATATCCGTATCGGGTCTGACTCGGATAATTGCCTTTGCGCCTAACACGTGACGTCGCAACTAGTCTGTAACACCCCTGACCCTAGTCCCTTGAATGTTGTGGTAGGGAGGCATCCTTACACTACCCGCAACTACCCTGAGTAAGGAGGCATCCTTACACTACCCCCCTCCTTTAGAGGGTGCTTTGTCCGCAAAGCAAGTGCGCAAGCTATGTTGTGTGTAGCGTAAGGCGAATCGAGTCCGAGAGGAGTGCGAGCGCTGGATTCAGCTTTGTTTAATAGTGAAATTGTACGGTAGGGGCCTGCATTGCTAGCGAAAGGTATCTGACT
>KV459757.1:0-13016 GCA_001662645.1 Pseudogymnoascus sp. 03VT05
GAAGATATTAGTTCCGAGCGCATCACGTGACGGACTCTACGGACTATGTGAGAGTCCTAGCAGTCTAGGACTCTACGGACTATGTAGGAGTCCTGGCAGTCCAGGACTCTAGGGACTCGAGTGAGTTCCTTAGAGTCCATTCGGCACGACGCCACTATATAAGCAAGTAGTTAGTTCTTAGATAGGAGCTTCGTGCTCAACTTAATACAGTATTTGTTATATACTAGTAACGTGTTTTACAAAAGCCTTTGTGTCTAATCCCCTGCCTCCTCTGTTAAGTTAAAACCAACGAAACCTCTATGAGTCCTATAGTTTAGGACCCAGCGTTATAGGGTAGTGTGGTTATAGTAGTAGGAATAGTTAGATTTTAGTGTTTTTGTAACTAGCTCGCTTGTGTGACCAGCTTGTATGTGAAATACGTTACGAGTGGATTTAACACTTTAATTAACATACAAATGCTTGTATAGTCGGAACCTATCACCTTCTTATTCTTAACAGACATAAGAGCTACATCTCTGCTTAATTTCAACACTACTACATAGAACGGAAAGATAATTACCCTCTATATGCCACTACACTCGTTGCACATTCTTTAGCCTCTTAATGTAAGCTGCTTTACGCTACTAAAGCTTTCGTATAGAAAGGAGATTAAAACCTTTGTATAGAACTAGCTAAATCATATTACAAAGCTTAAGTTCCTCTCTACATTTAAAGAAGCATTTAAAGCTACATTTATAGAGTAGAACATTAAAAGCAGATTCTAAGCTATAGGACTAGTTCTGTACGAGCTATATAGTGTCCTCTCTCACTTAAATCTACGCTTAAGAACTCTAACTCCTCCTATAGTTAAGAGTAATAGTTAGACTTTAAAGACTCTGTAAACTATAAGGGAGCTTAACTTTCAAACAGAGCACATTAAGAACCGCATTATATAACATTAGAACAGCTCTCCTACCTTAATTAATAATGCTGTTAGCTGCCTTGTTAAAGGGGCAGAAATGATGATGTATTCTGCTGTTCTACTTAAGGCAGAAGTTAAGGCTCTATAAGCTGCAAATGAACAGAAAAAGAGGAGAGAAAGGAAGCGTAAGAGGCGTATAATGTAAGGGGGTAGTTTCTATGTACGAGAGGGAGAGGATATCCTTTAGAGTGCTGAGGTTGATGCTCAACTCCGTACGGAGGTGGTAAGTGAGACTACTCGGCAGGTAGGTTCTATAGGCTGGCAGCGGCGATGTGGCACATGTGGTAATATAGGGCATAATGCTTGTACGTGCGAGAGGCGCTAGGAATATAATTGCAATTGAATAGGGTCATTGTGTAGGGTGGTGGTAGTGTAGTAGTAGTAATAGTTGTGTTTTGGTGTTGTTAGTGATCGCTTCGCCTGTGAAATACGTTATAGATTCTTATTCATAAGAGTCGTCAAACTAAGAACTGGAACGCAATCTGTTATTATTGTAAGGTATCACTAGTATAGTAGAATCAATATAATCATGGTTGCATAGCCTTTTATTAATCTATCTATGTTGTGGGCTATAGATGTGTGGCTTGCCTGTCGGCTATTAAGCAGAGTGAATATCCGGACAGTGATTCACCCTCTAATAACTAATTGTCGAATCCGCCGGGTCGCTTCGCTCCCAACAGGAGCTAGAGCTTAAGCAATTTATTATTAACAGCGTACTTCATAGTCGCCTTCCGGATCCTCTTCCCTAAGAAATAGACCGGAATGCCAAACGCTGAAACGGCACCCATGACAATAGCGCAGATATTCAAGGCGCTCTCATATCCCTCAACTGTAACGAGCTTGGTAATGCCAAACGAGATCCCGAAAGAGATGAAACCGCGAACGGCATAGATCAGGACCAGGATGGGCGCGGCGCGCTCGGCGTAGGCATCGAGACAGTACGTGTAGCCTAGGAGAACAATGGAGATGGAGCCGAAAAATACGGCGTTAAAGGTGACGATTACTGCCCATACGGACCAGGATGAGGGATTAGAGCCTGCTAGGCCGAAGATCACGGTCGAGACAATCACAACGATGATGGGGATGACCATGGGGATAGGGCGGGTCTCGGGTTCCGCCACGCCTGCGTTTCTCTTAGCTAGCGCTCTCGTGAAGAAATCGCCACCGTAGCCGAACAACGGGACCATGATCAGGGAGACTACAATCTGGCCACCCTGAACAAAGCCAAGGGAAGTGTTAGGCAAGTTGTAGGGAGGTGAAACCAAGATTCCGGAAAACTAAGTGATCACGACGACGTAGATTCCCAGAACGGCACTATTCATCAGGGCGACCTAGAGGATGTTCGGAAATAGACAGCATTGTAACATCTGGACCACGCAGTCCCAACCTGCTTTCCAATCCGTCGGTCCGTGGAATATCTTCAGGTCGTTTCTAAAAGAGCGAGGCTTGTATCTGACAAAATCTAACTCTACACCGTGTTGATTGGTGACTCGGAGAAGCCTGTCGGCCCGGCCTTGCTGTCGGATGTGCACTGCGCCCTCAAACGCGTCTGTTGGACGCGTGTAACGTGTCTCGGGCACGAAGAGGAAGGAGAGGACAAAAACGATGCCGCTAGTGATTCCGAAGACGCCATACCACCATCTCCAACCGAGATCTGCCACCAGATATGATGTTGAGATGACGAGGGCGGCGTACCGATGGATTGTATGGCTGAGAACCAGGCCAGTTTCCCACTTCGCTCGTGAAGGAAATGGATTTCCTATTTGGCAATTACAAATTAAAGAACTGTTGCTAGCCATTAGGGGTAAATGCTGTACCTGAATGATCAAGGGGCACAACGCCTCTGATTGACCAGCAGCCATGGATAGGATATCTCTCCCGGCAATGTGAGAGTCGAGACTCGTGCTAGCTGCACACAAAATGGAACTGATGACTAAGACGAGTGCAGAAGCCAAAAAGACGGGTCGGCGACCAACTACTAGGGCCATTGGCATTGATATGAGGTTACCAATACCCATGAAGAGTGTTAGGTATGTCATGAGGTCGCTTGTTTGAGGATCACCGTCGTAGCTTGCTATTACAACACTATAGATTGGTCCCATTCCGGGGGTGATGAGAACGCTGATAACGGAGACGGAGAACCGTTAGAATTGAGAATGCCGAGTTGAGTAGGTTCTAGGCTCTTACAGAGACTAAGCACAATGGTGATAAGCCATTTATGCCATTGTGGTAAGTTAAGAGGATCTATCCTTGTTAGATGGTTTTATATAAGACTTTGGTGTATTATCATACCTCTAGGATCTGGAGATGGTGTAGGAATCAAGACCAATTCTATGCTTTAATCAGACGGACTGTGCCGACTAGAGTGACGTGGATTAGGGGTTTTCCATCCATCTCTGTGTTAATGGATTCATCATGAAATGAAATCCCCATGTCTTTCGTTGTCATGATGCCTGCCACCATTTGAATCCTATTTGAAGTCTTCGGTGAGAAATATAAGATGCAGGAATGGGGAATATTTTGAGATGCTGATGCGAGATGTGTGTCAGGGCGTAGAATTGCTCAAAGTTTTATAGCCGTAATGTCGCCGCAATTACGGACAGGTACAAAATACACCTACCACTACACATCCAGAATGGTCACCTGCTTATTGTCACTAGGTTAGAGAAGATGGAGTTGCTGTCACGGATGCCGTCAACAATACTAGGATGAGAGAGCTCTATACCTAGGTTGTGCTTCCCCAGCTCCCCAGCTCTAACAACGAAAGCCGAGACATTTTTTGCGGGGTTAGAGGAATCTCCACATCTCTACAATTGCTCCCTACTCCCCTGCCGCCCCCGCGGCCGAGTTCGGGCGAGTTGTGCTTAATCCTGTCGCCGTTACGTAGAGTAGTTCTTCCCCCATATTATTGCATGCTTAGCGTAGAAATGCACGTGGAAAAAGGAGGGGAAGTTGAAGTATCAAATCGAAAACTTGCACACCGGGAAGTGGGGGATTAGATTTACATACTCAACCCACTGTTTCTCGCTGAGACCTGGATATTGCTTTAGTATTTTTGACATTTTCCCCTCTTCAGTAACGTTTGAGCAGTCGCTTTATAGAGGGCTAGAATTGAATAGTATCTTAAGGAAAAGACCACGTATCATGCGCGACAATGTCGGAGCAGTCAATTTGCGATACCTAACGAATTCCACGCAGCTGCACAGAATGTTCTCGACGGAAGATAAAATGTTCTAAGACAATCCCATGCATTGGCTGCGTAAGGCGTGGCGAGGGGCTATCCTGCACAAGTGAGCTTGTCCGAGTAAATGGCAAAGTCACCATGTAAGTCGAACTCCTTACTCAACAACAATCGGTATCTAGTATATCAAATCTCTTTCTTTCTCTTCACTTCACCGTCATGACTCCCTTTTTATTTCGGATATAAATTAATAATGTCTAAACAGCGCAGTGGATGTAAAGACCGTGCTAGGTATTAGCCCGGAGGATCAACTCAGGAATGAAAATTCCAGCCTTTACGCTTAGATACAGCACCTTGAGGCCCGCCTACAGCAAGGAGAAGCAAGGCCTCTGGAATTTTCAGAGACGGCTATATTCCCTGTTAACCCTAAAGGAGAAAATCAACTGCTAGTGGACATAGTTTCCGCTTTTAACAACTTACATATAACCGGCCCTTTAGAGACCTAGCCACAAAGGTCAATAGTTGCGTTAGAATCAAGGAAAGAGGAATTGTTATCGCTCTTACCAATTCGAAAATCAAGCGAGAAGATTATACGCTTCTCTCTTAGAGCATTTGGTTAGGTTCATTGCGCGCTAAATGCACCCTTGTTTATTAATCAACACGAAGCTTTTTGGAATTCCCTGAATTCAAAGAATGTGCAAGCCCTACAAGATCATTCTTAGATGGCCTTGTATCTAAGTGTACTGTCTGTGGGTTATAACACTCTTGCCTTCTGGCACCACTGACATTGAGAAGGTCGGAGCTTACTTTATAGATGAGAACGACTATTTGGACATACACTACATTCACGAAGGGTTCTCTGGCAATAGACGTCCAGCTATTATCTCTAAGGGTGACAGTATTCTTGCCATATCATATGCTTGGTATGAAGCTGTCTTTAAAGAGTTGAACTATTTAGACTTCTTAGGGAAACCAAACTTTGCCACAGTGCAGACGCTAGCAATCCTATCTCTTGTACACAGAAACTTTGGCGAAGCCCAACGAGAGTACACTCTACTTAGTGTTGCCATTAATACTGCTAGGATGCTGGGCCTTGATCGTTTAGGTCACGAAGATCAACCCAGGTGATGCCTTTTAAGCGCTCCACATTAGGATGAGCGCAAACATGGTGCGCTAGGAAGGAGATTGTGGTGGACTTTGGTAATTTGTGGTTGGTATAGTATTAAGATCTTGTATCAAGATGTAAGGCGGCCCTCACGTGATGGCACGTGAGGTGCTAAGTTGAAGGCAGCCCTACAGTGGAGCTGTCATTCGGGTATAGCCCGGTTATTAGGGCTCACGGTATGGGGGGATATTAGGGGCTGGAGCCTCAGTTGAGGACTCCAGTCAATAGTCGCTGTATCTANNCTAACCTGGTTCCCTAGACTCCTGTGAGACCCTAGGCTTACGCTGTTACAATTCTATTAACTCAACCCATATTCAGCCTACCAGATCAGGATGGCGAGCAAGGAAAAGAGGGTTACTCAAGCGACCTCTAGAGGGGCCACGCCGGCAGCAGAAGTTGTCGAAACTAGCCCTGCAGCCTAGGGCCCTAGTGCGAGCGGCGCTGCCACGAACGAAGTAGGCAGTATGGGTTCTAAGCTAGCCGCTCTTAGGAAGAGGATTAACGAGGAAAGGGCCTACCTCACCACTATGGAAGAAGCCTTCTAGATATTCCGCTGATCGCACGGCGAGGACTACGCTGCCTACCTAGAGGACGTAAGAGCCTTCGTAGAAAGGCAAGCCCGTATCTAGGCTAAGAGCTGCTAGAAAAGGCGACACTAAGACAGCGACGAAGAAGGTCAAAGCCCTCAAAGAGAGGCAGACTAGGCGACAACTCCTACAGTATCAGAGGAAGCAGCCCTAGCCCTGCCTATACGATCGTTCGGGAAGGTCAAGGACCCGAAGGTCTATAAGGGCGATTCGGCTAGGGAGCTTAGCGAGTTCATGGCCTCAATCTGCGCTTCCTTCCGATACTAACCTAGGATGTTTCCAACTAAAGAGGCCAAAGTGGCTTTCGCTGCCTAATACCTTGAGGGCGACCTCACGTAGAGGGTGGATCGAGCGCGAGAGAACCCACAAACAAAGGCGCCTCGCAGGGCGATTTCTAGCCTAGAAAGGGCCACTCTCACAGCTACAGGCCAGGCAAAAGATGGGAACGAACGCCTTTTCAAGATCGCTGAAAATCAGATCAACAACCAGCAAGAAGGCAGGGCAGTGTTGTCAATAGTATATGGTTTCTTGGCAATATGCCATAGTAATTACTGGCAATACGGTTCTTAGCAATATCTTAGCACACTGTGACAATATAATATACTGCCAAGCCATATGGTGACAATATGATACGGCCTCTCATACTAACAATATATTGCTAAGACTAAACAATAAAAGTCTGTGCTTACATGTAACTTAATAATGGCCCTTTTTATTAGGCATGTAAAAATTGAAGAGTTTTCTTTAGTAGCGTACAACATCAATGGAGTAGTACAGCATCCACTAATAGTACTATAGCTATAGAATCTAGTGTCTTGTCAAGCCTTAATAGCTTAGGTTTTATTAAGTTAGAGGCTAAGCTATTTCAGTCGCAAACTTCGCAGCTCTCACAACGCTCAAATAGTACGACAAGTACACCTTCGAGTCGACGACCGCGAACATCATGGGTTTGGGACCATACACTAAGTCGGGACCGAACGACAATATATATATATAATAAAAAATCGCATTAGCAATGTGGATATTGTGAAAAGAGATATGCTGAGTCTAGTGGCACAACGGTAATAGCAACGCACTTGAAAAAGACACATGGATTGTTTGATACTTAGACTGAGCAGAAGGCTGCTAATTAGAAACGTTCTATTCTTACTTGTCTTGTTCGTAGTAAAGAGAACGACTATAAATGGCGACGGGATACAGACTTTAATAGAGCAACATTTAAGCAATTGCTTGTCTGGTGGGTGTGCTAGTGCTTGATACCGTTATCCGTTGTTAAGCAAAACGAGTTCCGAGCACTTTTAGCCTTCTTAAATGATAGTACTATTAATTGCTTGCCAAAAAGCTATAATACTCTACGAGAATGGATCGTCCGGACTTTTGAGTATGAGAAACAGCGTATTATGCAGGCTCTATAGTTAGCATATTTAAAAGTCCATTTTGTAGTGGATTTATGGACATCACCGAATACAAAGGCATTAATGGGCATTGTGGCTCATTATATTGCTGAGACTAGAGCCCTCTAACAATTAGTATTATCACTACGAGAGCTTAAGGGTCAGCATACTGGTGCTAATTAAGCTGGATTAATATTCTCCGTGCTTGAAGAGTATAGTATACTATTAAAAGTTGGATATTTTATAATGGATAATGCGAGCAATAACGATACAATGATAGAAGAGCTCTCAACTTGTAAGTAATACATTCTTATTCTTCTATATAATTACTTATTAACTTATTGTATAGTACTATCATTTTAAGATATTAAATACAATTATATTCATTACTGACTTCGTTGTAATGGGCATATTATTAATCTAGCAGCATAAGCGTTCCTGTTTCTACGTAGCGATGCTCTTAATGAGCATAACAATATTCAAATAGAGTATATACCTATAGAGGACGAGATCTAGCAATGGAGGGCTTATAGGCCCTTAGGCAAACTTCATAATATTGTTGTATACGTTTAATGATCACTACAATGACAGGATTCATTCTTAAAGCATTTAAATGGCAAGCATCTAGTACGTGATAACAAAACCTAGTGGAATTCATGGTATTTAATGCTTGCATGTGCCTTGAAAGATTCTATGAAGAAGGCTATTAATAACTATTGTATTTAAGAATTTGAGGATTTACACGATGATTCTTTGCAAGATACAGATTAGGTTGTACTATAGAATATCTACAATTGCCTTCTTCATTTCTATGAAGCTACAATGGCTACTAAGGGCTGGCAAGTGACTCTTGAACGAGTATTACTCTCTATGGAGTTCTTACTTAACCAGCTTGAGAATGGGAAGAAGCAATACGAGCAAGATCTAATATTAAGCCCCTGCTTTAATTCTGCTTGGAAAGTAATGGATAAGTACCATGGCTTAACAGAGCAGTAAGTAAAAGAGAATATATAATAGGATATAGCTAATAACATATAGCTCGTCTACATATGTTGCTGCATTAGTGCTTATTCCAAGCCAGAAATGGACTTATATCTGTGATAATTGGCCAAAATCTTAGATAGAAGCTGTGAAAGCATTAGTCTAATCATTATGGGACGGATCGTATAAGCTGACAATTGTGCCTATAAGTTTATTAGACTTAGAGCCTAGTGATGCAAAGTCTAGATTTAAGCGTTACGCAAAGGCAAAGCAGCAGCGTTATCAGCCTCTTCTTCAAGACGAGTATGTTCAATACTGTTAATTGCCAGTTACCCCCAAATGTGATGCTAGAGGTTGGTAGATAGAGCCTGCTCAACGGACGGCATATCCAAACCTCTATAAAATGGCGATTAACATCCTATTAATACCAGCAATGAGCGCAGAGCCAGAACGGCTGTTCTTAGGGGCTAAGATCACAGTCACAGAGCGTCGCAATCAATTAGGAGTAGATACTATTAAGTACTTAGAGTGCTTAAAGTCTTGGTTGGCTATTACAGATACACCTTAGGCAGAGGATTAAGATAGAATGGTGAAACAGGGGGTTACTGTAGTGTAGAGCAATTGATAGTACTATTTATAAATCATATGGTTCACACTGTTTACACTGCATATATTGCCAAGCTTTATGATCATAATACAATATACTGCCAAGCTATATGGTGACAATATAATATAGGCACTCGCTATATAGTGACAATACAATATGCCTTTTTCTCGCAATATATTGCTAAGAATTACTATTGACAACACTGAGGCAGGGCAACACCTAAGGTGGAAGCCCTGCGTAGGCAGGCAGCACCTGCTACAACTGCAGCAAAGCAGGTCACTTCGCGAAGGAGTGCCGTAGCTAACATACTAGACTAGGAGTAAGGAAGTTGGAAGTCTAGAAGACTGAGTGACTCCCTACTAATCCTCCTCAACCCACGTAGGGTAAGAGGATAGAAATTGACGTTGAACTACAGGTAGGGTTGACCTAGCACTAAGTCTAGGCCCTCCTAGATTCAGGATCAGACGCGTTAACAATCCACCCCCTTCTTGTAAAGGATATCAGCCTAGATTGCCACAAGAAGGGACCCCCTTAAGCAAGAGGGGCTAACAGCAAGGAGGTTACTATATATAGGGCAGCAACTGTACAGGTTAAGGCGTGCAACTACTTTTAAAGGGAAAAGGCCGTAGACTAGACGTTCCTTTCTATAGATACTCCTAGCGTGGACGTCATCCTTAGAATGGATTAGATCATACAGGTTAACCCCTAGATTGATTTGCAGACCTAGATCTAGCACCACCCCTTTAATATAGCAAAGGCAGTAGAATCTAACATCAAACCCTTAGACAAGAGCAATACTGCTTTCGTCTTAGCTTTCATCACAGAAGATGGGCAGATCTAATGCCTAAAGGAATACATAGAGTACGCTAACGTCTTCTCTAAGGAGCAGGCAGAGGACCTACCTAAGCTAGGTAGGAAAACCCACAGTATTGATACTAGAACCTAGGAACCACTATATGGCCTAGTATACAACCTCTCTAAGACGGAACTGGCTACGCTACATGAATACCTCCAATTAAGCGAGAAGAAAGGATGGATCCAGAGGAGCGTGAGCCTAGCAGGCGCACCTATACTGTTCGTGCAGAAGAAGGACGGTAGCTTGCGCCTCTGCGTAGACTATAGGGGTCTAAATAAGATCACCGTAAAGAACAGGCATCCGCTGCCATTGATCACAGAGACCTTAGATCGGCTCTAAGGAGCGAAGGTCTTCACGAAGCTGGATATTAGGAACGCCTACCATAGGATCCGTATCCGCCTAGGCGACGAGTGGAAGACTGCCTTCCGCACTCGTTATGGCCACTTTGAGTACAAAGTGATGCCTTTTGGCTTAGCCAACGCGCCAGCCACGTTCCAAGCCTATATGAACGAGACCCTAGAAGGGCTCGTTAATATAATATGCGTCGTATATCTTAACGATATCCTTATTTACTCCTTAAAGGAGGAAGACCACACCTACTATGTACGTAAGGTCTTAGGTTGCCTATAGGAGGCGAACCTATACGTGAAGCTCTTAAAATGCAAGTTTAATACTAAGTAGGTAGGCTTCCTTAGATATACAGTCACAATGGAAGGGGTGGCTATAGAAGGCGACTAGGTTGCTGCGATAGCTGAGTGGCCTACACTAAAGACCTATTAGGAGGTCTAGGTGTTCCTTAGTTTCACTAACTTTTACTAGCGCTTCATAGAGCGGTATTCCTCTGTTATGGCCCCATTAACTAGTCTTATCAAAGGCGCTAAAGCTGGCAAACAGACTAGGCCCTTCGTGTGGGGTGTGGAGCAGCAGAGCGCGTTTAATCGCCTTAAGAAAGCCATATAGGCAGGAGAAGCCCTGTAGATTAGACGGATGGTGGCTGACCTATAAGAAGTGAGCACCATACCGGGCGAAGACCAGAGTAAGGACACTAAGAGTCCAGGTCTCGTTGTCCCTTAGGTTATGGTAGCAGCCATGGCTAAGGGAGAGAGCGCCTATAGCGCCACGACTAAACCCTTAGCGGACTTAATTAAAACCCTTTAGGCAGCTAACAAGCTTGCTGTTCACAGGGCCAAGGATGTAGGGTCAGCGCGAGCGAAGGGTTCTTCAGACTAGAGAGTAGATGATGCAGGCATCCTACGCTTTAAGGGAGCAGCCTACATGCCTCCTAATTAGGCAGTACGTATGGAAATCTTCAAGATTTGCTATAACGACCCCTTAGCTGGGCACTTTAGATACAAGAAGACCTAGGAACTGATCTAGCGGAAATACTACTAGCCTAGGTTGGACTAGGAAGCTAGGGAGTACGTACGCAGCTACAATTAGTGCTAAAGGATCAAGCTAGTACAGCATAGACCTTATAGCGAGATGCAAGGCCTTAAGGTGCCTTTAAAGCCATTTGAATCCATAAGTATAGACTTCATTACAGATCTGCTGCCTAGTATAGGGCTAGACTAAGCCAAGGCGTCTGACTCCATCCTTATGATCGTAGATTGATACACAAAGGTGTCTAAATATATACCCTGCTAGAAGACTATTACAGCTACTAAGTTGGCGTAGGTCTTCCTTAAGTATTAGGTTAAGGATTTTGGAATTCCTACTAAAATCATCATAGATCAAGGTAGCGTGTTCACGTGCCACTTCTAGTCGGCTTTCTGTTTCCATCTCAAAGTAAGGCAGAACCTATCAACAGTGTTCCACCCCTAATCTAATGGCTAGACAGAAAGGTAGAACTAGAATATCAATACCTACCTACGGCTACACTACAATTAGCACTAGGACAATTAGGTAGAGCTCCTTCACTTCGCAGAGCTCACCTATAATAACGCTTTCCACGATTCAATCTAGATGTTGCTAAATCAGGCCTAATACGGTATTAATATCAACCTACGGTAAGGGATCGAGGACGACCCCATAAGAAGGGAGGTGCTAGTCACAAGAGACTAAGTCGCAATGATCCTTAATCTACGGAAGGAACTTAAAGAAGCTTAGAAGCGATCTAAAGAAGCCTAAGTTCGGGGCTACAACAAGCTCCACAAGCTAATGCAGCACATAGTCAGCGAACGGGTATGGCTTTCAGCTAAGAACATTAGAACCACCTAGCTAAGTAGAAAGCTAGGGCACTAGTGGCTTAGGCCGTATGAGATCACTAAGTGGATAGGTAAACAAGCATACCGTTTAAAGCTTCCCCTACGGTATAGGGCGATCCACGACGTATTCCACATCTCATTACTCAAGAGGTATCAGCAGAATATTAAGGCTAAAGGGGTAGAACCCCCGCCTAAGCCAGAGATCGTAGAGGGCGAAGAAGAATACAAAGTAAAGATGATCCTAGACTATAGGATCGTAAAGCAAGGAAGATTGCAAAGGGAGGAATACCTAATCTAATGGGCTGGGTATATAGCCGCTAACGACTAATGGGTTCTAAGTCTTAACGTAGGGCTACTGTTAATTAAGGCATATTACAAGGAACGAACGTAGAAGGCAATATAGTGTATTGACCTATAAACTAAGGAAAGAACAATGCGTTGAATTCCAAAGATGAAGGACTTCTAGACTTAGAAGCGGACCTAGAAGCAGGCTAAGGAGAGACGCGCGCACTAGACAAGTGGGTGGCGGGAGCAGCGCGAGGGTTGAAGCACCACTAGTCTAGGTGCACAAACAAACGCTCTAAGTACGCACAGCCTAGGTTAGTAGGAGACGACGTAATGAGAGGGGCTAGCACTACTAGGTACAAGGCTCTAGCTAACTATAGGGTTAGCGGGTATCTAAATAGAAAGGGGGGCACGTACCTATAATGAACTTTAGGGCGTTGACGTAGGCTTAGAGCCTAGACTAGTAGTCGTTAAGGACCTAAACAACAGAGGCGTTAAAGACCTAGGTAGCAGCCTTAAGGCCTTTAGTCTTAGCCTTGTCTAGCTTAACAAGGTGTTACGGCGGAACAGGAAGGCTGGCCAACTACAGGAGGGAAAGGGAGGAGGTTGCATAAGACCGACCTTAGTGCCTGGAGGGGCAGCGGAAGATATTAGTTCCGAGCGCATCACGTGACGGACTCTACGGACTATGTGAGAGTCCTAGCAGTCCAGGACTCTACGGACTATGTAGGAGTCCTGGCAGTCCAGGACTCTAGGGACTCAAGTGAGTTCCTTAGAGTCCATTCGGCACGACGC
>KV459758.1:0-12887 GCA_001662645.1 Pseudogymnoascus sp. 03VT05
TCTCCTAAGTCGTTCCAGTGTGGGATATTATTTGAGTACGGCCGTCCCCAGCAGGCGTGATCTTTTTTGTATAATGTAAGGACACAGGGCACTATATCACGAGTAGTTGCATATGGGAGTGCGAGTCGGATATGAGTCGGTGCAATCCTATAGGTCTACTACGAAGGATACAAAAAAGATAAAGGGGGAGCTTACAGCTTCCTACCCCTTAAATATCCGTATTAGGTCTGACTCAGCTAATTGCCTTTGTGCCTAACAGTGACGTCGCAACTAGTCCGTAACACCCCTGACCCTAGTCCCTTAAATGTTGTAGTGAGGGGGCATCCCTGCACTACCCGCAACTACCCCGAGTAAGGAGGCATCCTTACACCAACTTACGTAAGTTGACTCTATACGAAGAGTCAGCTCTTATTCAGTACATCCTCGACCTAGATTCATGTAGATTTCCGCCCTAGCTGCAAGGCGTGCAAGAAATGGCAGACCTTCTACTCTCTGAACGAGGCGCGAGCCCTGTTGGGATAAACTGGACTACTACCTTCATTAAGCGTCATACAGAACTTAAAGCAAAATTTAGTCAGAAGTATGATTACAAAAGAGCAAAATGCGAAGATCCTAAGTTAATTAAAGGGTGGTTCTCCCTCGTACGAAACACAGTTGCGAAATACGGAATCTTAGAGCAGGATATCTACAACTTTAATGAAGTAGGTTTTATAATGGGAGTTATTACTACTGCTAAGGTGGTTATAAGCTTAGAAGCAAAGAGTCGTCTAAAGACTATACAGCCTAGAAATAGAGAGTGGGTGTTGATTATTTAAGGTGTCAATTCGTACGGATGGGCACTCCTACCATTCATCATTTTCAAGGCGCAGAATCACCTCTTAGCTTGGTACGAAGACTTAGGATTACTAGACGATTAGGTGATTATGCTTAGTGAGAATGGGTGGACTTTAAATTCAATTAGGTACAAGTGGATTTAATACTTTAATTGACATACAAATGCTCGTACGGTTGGAACCTATCACCTTCTTATTCTCAACAGACATAAGAGCCACATCTCTGCTTAATTTCAACACTACTGCATAGAACGGAAGATAATTACCCTCTATATGCCACCACACTCGTCACACATTCTTCAGCCTCTTAATGTAAGCTGCTTTGCGCCACTAAAGCTTTTGTATGAAAAGCAGATTAAGACCTTTGTACGGAACCAGCTAAATCATATTACAAAGCTTAAGTTCCTCTCTGCATTTAAAGAAGCATTTAAAGCTACATTTACAGAGCAGAACATTAAAAGTGGATTCTAAGCTATAGGACTAGTTCCGTACGAGCTATAGAGTGTCCTCTCTCACTTAAATCTACGCTTAAGAACTCTAACTCCTCCTATAGTTAAGAGTAACAGTTGGACTTTAAAGACTCCTTAAACTATAAGGGAGCTTAACTTTCAAACAGAGCACATTAAGAACTGCATTATACAACATTAGAACAGCTCTCCTACCTTAATTAATAATACTGTTAGCTGCCTTGTTAAAGGGGCGGAAATGATGATGCATTCTGCTGTTCTACTTAAGGCAGAAGTTAAGTCTCTACAAGCTGCAAATGAACAGAAAAAGAGGAGGGAAAGGAAGCGCAAGAGGCGTATAATGCAAGGGGGTAGTCTCTCTGTACGAGAGGGAGAGGATATCCTTTAGAGTGCTGAGGTTGATGCTCAGCTCCATACAGAGGTGGCAAGTGAGACTACTTAGCAGGTGGGTTCTATAGGCCAGCAGCGGCAATGTGGCACATGTGGTAATATGGGGCATAATGCTCGTACGTGCGAGAGGCGCTAGGAATCAATTGCAATTGAATAGGGTCATTATATAGGGTGGTGGTAGTGTAGTAGTAGTAATAGTTGCGTTTTAGTGTTGTTAGTGATCGCTTCGCCTATGTGATCACTTCGCCTGTGAAATACGTTATCTGTTTTCATTAATATTACTCTAGGTCTTTCTTCCTTTAGGCTAATGTAGTTAGTCCTTCTACTAAGAGCATCTACTCTTGCATTCTTAGAGCCCTTATAATAAGTTATTTTGAAGTTGTAGGCTGTAAGGGTTTCTACCTAGTGGACTTGTCTGTAATTTAACACCTTAGTTGTAGTGAAGTATATAAGGCTCTTGTAGTCTGTCTATACCTATATAGGGTAGGTGGATCCTTTAAGATATACTTACTACTACTTAAAGGTGATAATAATAGCTAATAGCTCCTTATTATAGATGTTATAGTTGAGTTCTATAGGTGACAGTTTTCTAGAGTAGTATATAATTGGTTTAAACTTACCATTTTTATCTAGTTGATTTAGACATGCTCTAATTATAAAATTAGAAGAATCTGTTTTAAGGATGATCTTCTTTATAGGGTTAAATGTAGTAAGGATAGGTGCTTCTATAAACTTCATCTTAAGTTCCTAAAAGGTAACCTCTGCCTTATCTATCTATTTAAACGTAAGATCCTTCTAAGTGAGCTTTATAAGTAGCTAAGCTACCTTAGAATATCCTATAATGAACTAACAGTAGAAGTTGGCAAAGCCTAAGAAGGCTTATACTTCCTTAACTATAGTTGGTGTTAGCTATTCTAACACTACTGTAACCTTTGCTTAGTCTATCTTAATGCTATGTATTCTAATAATGTATCCTAAGAATTCAACTTAGTTCTTATAGAACTTACATTTCTCTAGTTTAAGGAGTAAGCTATACTCCTTTAGTTTCTTTAGGACAAGTTTAACATGTTTAACATGTTCTTTTTCACTTGCTAAATAAACTAGGACGTCATCTAAGTAGACAATAGTAAAGATGTCTAAGTATTTATGTAAGGCATTATTAATTAGTTGTTATATAGATGTAGGTGCATTTGTTAACCTAAAGGGCATAACTTAATATTTAAATAGACTATAGTAGGTGCATAATGCTGTTTTCTACTCTTCCCTAGCCTTAATTTAGATTAAGTTGTATACGCCTTATAGATCTAGCTTACTAAAGATCTTTACTCCTTAGAATCTATTATATAATTTATTAATTAATAGTAGGGCATACCTATCCTTAATGGTTATGTTGTTTAATGCTTAATAGTCTATACATAACTATAAGGAACTGTCTTTCTTTAGTATAAACAGTACTAGACTTCCTACTAGTAATGTAGAGGGTTTAATGAACCCTTTTGCTAAGTTGTCATTAATGTACTCCTTTAGTACCTTTAGCTCTTTTTCTAATAGCTAGTATATTAGTCTAAATAGTAGACTCTTGTCTTTCTCTAAGGGTATCTTATAATCCTATAGTTAGTGCTTAGGAAGCACCTTGTTTTTAGGGCCTTCTTAGAATAACTACTTATATTCCTTATACTCTACTAGTATACTTGTTAGTAAGGATGCCTAGGCTAGGTCATTAGGCTCTATAGAGGTTGCATATACCTTACGTTAGCCCTAGGAGGTGTAAGGATGCCTCCTTACTTAGGGTAGTTACAGGTAGTATAAGGATGCCTCCTTACTACAACATTTAAGGGACTAGGGTTAGGGGTGTTATAGACTAGTTATGATGTCACGTGTTAGGCACAAAGGCAATTAGCTAAGTTAGACCTAATATAGATATTTAAGGGGTAGGAAGCTGTAAGCTCCCCCTTTATCTTTTTTATATCCTTTATAGTAGACCTATAGGATTATACTAACTCCTATCTAACTTACACTCCTATATACAACTACTTATAATATAGTGCCCTATGTCCTTATAGGAGGATCCCTCCCTTTATATAGTGCCTATTTATTATTTACACCTACACTAGCTTATTACAACTTTCTTGTTCCTTTAGTTGATCTAGGGGTTGTGTTTCTTAAGCTATAGTACACTAAGGATACATGTGTGGTTATCTATGTATATGATATTAAACTAGATCATTTCCTTATGTCTATATAGCATAACCATTTCTAATAGGACTATCCTAAAGGTCACTATTCTATTATTAGTTAAGATAGGCTCCCTATCTACAACCATTAATAGGTAAGGGTTAGTTTTTAATTACATCTTAAAACCTTACGTGTCTACTACTTTCTTTGTTATAAAGTTGCCTATTACTCCTAAGTCTATTATTACTTAGAGTTATTGCTTTTATATCTTAGTAACAACATATAGTTGCATGCTGCCTATTATAGCACATAACTGTTTTACACTAGGCCTCTTCTTGTTGCTTGCTAGTAGCCTACTGTTAAGGACTCCTAGTTTTTTAACTCATCTTTGCTTAATAGTTCTAGTAAGGCTAACCCTTCCTACTTAGGCCTGCTGTTTAATAGGTATAGGTAACTTTTAAACACCTATTCCTTTTTAAGGGGTAGTTCTCCCTCTAACTAACTCTATCTAAGAGCATAAACTTGTTTTGCATCCTAAAAGTATATCTAGGGTAAGGATCTAGGAAACAACTAATACTAGTGCTTCTTTTTCTAGTAGAGTTTGTAATCATCTTTACTATAATACTCCTAGTAGATGTATACATACTAGGGATAATTAGTCTCTATTACATCTATAATTGTTAGTTCCTACTAACCCTTATCCTATAGTTAGTCTTCCCTTAGAGGCGTGGAAAATGTCTCTAGTTGTTCTATAGCTCTCTATTCTAGTTGTATAGTAGGTTTTACTTCCCTGTCCTAGAGAGTATCCTATGCCTTCTATGTATAGTCCTTTAGGTCCTACTTTTAGTCCTAATAGCACTACTTAACAGCTTCTAGGCTCTCTTGTTTAGCCATAAGCTTAATTTCTTTCCTAAGCTATTCTTTTTACTAGCTCTCTAGTTACATGACTACTATAGAGGTTCCTTGCTCCTACTAGCTGTTATTTACCTAGTTGTAATACTCCTATAGGTTGTCTCCCTAATCATCTGCTAGGACTTGTCATAGGACCTTATAGAGTGAGTTTTTATAGATGCTTTTAATTATAGAAACCTTCTTATCTCTGTCTAGTTCTTCCTAAACCCCCTTAATCTTATTATGTGTAAATTTAGCTATGTCCTTTATAATTCCCTTACATTATAAATTCATAGGTTACTTTAGCACTAGTTTATTATACGTTTCTTACTTAGAGATTATAAGGGACTTAGCCTCTAATTTCTCCTTAGAGCTTTTGCCTTTAGGCATACTATTACCATTTATTCCCTAGTCTTATTAGCCCTAGAATGTAGCATTTAACTGTCCTTACTAAGTAGTGTTAAGTTGTTTACTAAACTTACATCTACTATTCCCTTTTTTTAGCTGTCTATAGTCTCTAGCTATATAGCTAGGTTTATTATAGTTAAAACAGAGTTGTTCCTTAAACTGTTTCTCCTTCTTAGGGTCATAGGGTCATTTAGGTTTAAACGTAGCATTAAGTTCTATAGGGTCTAACTATTAGTTGTCCCTTAGGTAGTTGTCTTGCCTATAGCCTTCATTCTTCTAATACCTATTATATTTTTTAAGTCCATTATACATCTGCTTTTTCTTTCTAAAACTTATATAACTAATTATTAATTTAGACTAACGTACATGTATAGCGAATGGTATAGACAAGCGAATGGTACACTCTAACGTGCACCCTAAAAAGAAACCATAATAAATCTACCACAACACTTGAAATCAATTAAAACTACTCAGAGTCCTCTTCCTCAGACGTGTCTATTACAATCTAACAAGTGCGCGCATTGTGTCCAGTCTCTCCACACTTCCCACAGCAGCGTGCACGCGTTTCTTCCCTTGGCTTGCGACCACTGCTCGCCCTTATTTCCTGCTCTACTTGCTACACAACATCCCTCTCGTCCTGTAGACCCTGCGCATCCTGTTGACTAAGTGATCCTCCTTGCTATAGACGTGTTTTTTTAGCCCTCCGGCGCCTGCTTAGTACTTCATTTGCCTGTCGGAGGTTCTGGTTCTCTGCCTTTAACAATGCTAATTAATGCATTATTTGTAATGCACCCTTTGTAAACTGGTCGACAGCTGCATAGATTGAGGTTAGAGAGCTATTCTAATGATGCGCAATTCAGTTTTTAATGAAGGTAGACTGTAATGAGGCTTTAATTAGGTTATTTAGTGTTTAGGAAACCTAAGGTTAAGCAGTACCTAGGCAGGAGCTTTGAGGTGTTAGTGTCTTTAACTTAAGATCAAGTGTAGATATCACTCTCTTAGGGTTGAATAGAAGAATTCCTACTCCTTAGAACCTGCCCTAAATGTTGCTTTCAGTCATTATAGTGTTTAATGTAGCGTAGAAGGCAGGAAAGAAGTTATCCTTAGTAATGTGAATAATATGAGCCTGCATTATATCTTTAATTTGCTGACTATAAGCCTTCTTTAATAGGCCAAAACAGCTAACGTTAAGTGGCTGGAGTATATAGGAAGAGTGAGCAGGCATACAAAGCGTAATAATGTTGTGTTCCTTATAGTATTCCTCAAACTCATCTAAGTGGTAGCTCTTATGACCATTAAGGACTAAGAGGCGATAACCACCAACACTCTAGGTCTTTGTATGCTTCTTGAAATGCTGAATCTAATCTATGCCTCTCTCGTTTATAGTCCAGCCATTTTCTGTAACAGTAATTACCTAATCGCTTAGAAATCCACTATTCTCATACTAAGATGCAAGGTGGTTTTTGCCTGCAACAATGACAAATGGCGGCACTGCCCAACCTTAAGAACTAACACCTTAGATTACTGTAACCCATTCCCGATTACTAGGCTGTACCTTCTTTGCTTTTGTACGCCCATCTAAGCTTGTCACAACCATAGCAGTTGAGATAACGCCCATTATAAACCCAGTCTCATCAAAGTTGTAGATATCTGCTTCATTAATGCCATATTTTGCAATTATGTTGCGTAGAAGCTTAAACCAACAACGGATGACTTCTAGATCCTTGCACTTAGCCCTCTAGTAGTCGTATTTGCGCTGGAAGCGTGTCTAGAGCTCTACACGCCGCTTGACAAAGTTTAAAGCCTAACACGACCTAACGCGTGGCGCGTCACGTGTTGCAAGTAGTCGATTTGCCATATCTTTAACAACAGACATCTGCAGAGGAAATCCTTTAGTAGCTAGGTTAAGTATGTATTGAACTAGGACTGACTCCTCTAGGTTTGACAGTTTCTGTGAATTAGGTTGGATATCGCGTCGTGATTGCATGCCACGCATATGGCGACTAAGCTTCTGATAATTGCAAGTATAGATCTTCCCTACAGCTCGAGCACTTAAGTTTGGGTCATTTTTCATAGCTTAGAGAGCTAGAATAATGTTCCTCTCGTCATCTTTCTAGGACATGTTATGTTGTGGAGAAATCAAGCATTTAGTAGAGTACTTGCATTAACGCGTTAGAGTGTACCATTCGCTTGTCTATACCATTTGCTATACATGTACGTTATATGCTTAATTAGCAACACTATATCCTTTAGCTGATTTTCCATTTAGTTAAGTTCTATATAAACGTGGCTCTTTAGACTATAATAGTAGTAGCTAAGAAGTGTATTAGTGTCCTACTTAGTTTAGTTTCTATATCTCTAGAATTCTATAGTATACATAAGGGTGCTACTAGTCTACTTTAGTTAAAGCAGATAGTCTTTAGTAGTCTTAACCTTATTAATGTTGCTAAACATGTAATAGATTTCCTTCTAAAATCCTTTCTAGTTACTAAACATAGACTATGTTATAGCCATGCTTCTATATGTGTTCTTATATAGGAAGTAGTCCTTAAGGAAGGGCTCTACCTACTATAGAGTTTCCCCCCTAAGGTAAGACATAGTCTATAAGGCATAGCTTTCTACTATAGGAAACTTGTCATTATTAAAGTACTAGTATAGTTCAACCTATAGCAAGAACACCTTAAGTTCCTAGTAGTTACTAGAGTAAGTGTTAGGCAACTTAACACATAGAGTCTCCCTAAGTTTGTTAATGGCTAGTGCGTTAGGCATCTCTTTATTCTTAGTCTTAGATTTCTAAGACAAAGTTAGTGTAGTAGGGGCTTTCCCCTTTAAGCTAACAACAGACATGTTGCTTTGTATATAAGCTAGTACCTTATAGAAGTAGTGCTTAAAGTGTAACGCTAGCTTCTAAACAAATAGAAGTTATAGAGGTTTTGTTAGTTTAACTTGTTAGAGGAGGTAGGGGATTAATTATAAAGGCTTTCGTAAAACATGTTACTAGTATATAACAAATACTATATTAAGTTAAGCACAAAGCTCCTATCTAAGAACTAACTACTTACTTATATAGTAGCATTATACTAAATAGACTCTAAGGAACTCACTTAAGTCCCTAGAGTCCTAGACTGCTAGGACTCTTACATAGTCCGTAGAGTCCTAGACTACTAGGACTCTTGCATAGTCCGTAGAGTCCTAGACTGCTAGGACTCTCGCATAGTCCGTAGAGTCCTAGACTGCTAGGACTCTCGCATAGTCTGTAGAGTCCGTCACGTGATACGCTCAGAACTAATATCCTCCGCTGCCCCTCTAGGCACTAGGGTCGGTCTCATGTAACCTCCTCCCTTTCTCTCCTGTAGTTGGCTAGCCTTCCTGTTCCGCCGTAACAGTCTCCTGCCAAAAGGGTGGGTAGGCAGGGGCTTCTGCCCCATTGCACGAATATTGAACAATGTATGGATTGGGAACACTGTTCGGGCCCAAAATCACCGTCCCATCCGGCGCTGTCACACTCATAGCTTCATTGGAGCCAGTCTGGGCATCAGCATATACAATGCGGAGCGCATAATACTGTCCCTCTTGCAGTTCCTTTGTGAATGATATGAGTTGTCCTGATGTTGGGCTGTACCATGCATCCTCTAGATCCGCATCCGCTCTAGTCCACCCAGAATATGCTTTTGGACCTATCCAATAGAGTACAATTTCATCGGCAAGGAGTGAGGTGAAGATATATTGACCGCCTTGCAAGGCGTGGATGTAACCGCGGTGGTTAAGGGCAAAGTAGTCAGGCGTAAATGTCCCAGGAGAACCGTAAATATGAAGCGGTGACGCCCCGTCTCCAGATAGAGCCATGTAGGTTGTGGTGCTTGTATAGGTTGGGGTCACGGTTTTCAAAAGGGAAGGGTCGAAGCTAGAATAACTCGTGCCAGGCAAATTCGCTTGTTGGTCAGGGTTAACATAGTAGGCCCACTCCATGCCGGAGTTGTTGACGCATGCCCCTTGGCAGCATGTAGTAAGACTAGAGCACTGATAGTTTGGAGACACGAAATTAGTAGTCTAGTCTTGACATAGAATGGACATCAGTCTGGCCTACTTGATTACCACATGCGCCACAGTTGCTTGGGTCACTAGAGGTATCCACGCAGCGCTTATCACAAAGCTCCTCAGAGGCAATTTTCTTGCAAGGGCCGCATTCATAGCAGGGGCCCTTCTGGAAAAGTGCGGGGATGGCACAGTCCGTTGGACTCAGTCCGTATGTCGTGCACCATGCCAAACACTCCAAGAGGCCCCTTTCCTTGTTTTGAGGATAGGCAGAGCCGGTACTAATGATACCTGATTTTGATAGAATTAGTATAGTATGATTCAGGTGTTAGGGGCAACTTGGCTTACCAAGTAGAAATATAATAAAAGCTGATAACTTTGACATCTTGGTTGATAAAACGTCAGATGTGATAGTACTTTAGTTTGTCACCGTCTTAGAATCAGAAAGTCAATTGTAGATATTGTGGATTCTATAGAATGAGCAGAGATTCTATTCTACATTTATATAAATAACGTTATAGTCACATCAGTTGAGGAGACAAGGTTTGTCCTCGTAATATTTTCGAGGTCAGAAGAGCTGATACGGAATTCAAATTTTGCCTAATTACTTCTCTAGGGGATGACCAATGTCTCACAGTATACGAGTCGCGACTATGAGACATTGGCCATCCCATGGAGCTGGACGCCCCGTCAATGCGCCAGGGCTGAACTGGTGTGACCAAATGCGTCAGCGACCTCGACAGTGACCTAGGGGGTGCCAACTGCCGCAGCAGCCGTATAGCAAATACCATGTTATTATTTAAGGGGATAACCTCATAGCATGGATTACAGAGATCGCAGTGTTGGCCATTAGGGACGAAGGGGCAGTAACTTCCGAGGGGAAGAGGAGCATGTAAGCAACGATCAGACGCCTTTAGCGTTGTTAGTAGAGTCAATTTCCGGATTAAAGGTGATTTTACAGCGGAAGACTATCAACGTGATTAATTAGAAGGATATAACAAGCCTGAACATTGTTGCTACTACAGCGAGGCTCGCTACAAGCGGTAACAGAAGCTACGGATTACATACAACCAAAAACAAACCAATATTTCCTAAATGCACACCAAGGTATTTCCTTATTAAGTTCAAATGGCAAGCGCCAGCGCTAATTCTCAAGGACACAAAGAGATCTCATCATCGCTTCGCCGCTTCGGTATGCTCCTCTCATGCGGTCGCTGATCAAACGTATTGTAAAAAGTACTCTGATTAGGAACACTCTCTCCATCACTAGATGCGAGGTCCCCAACTGACACATTCGCCACAGTCTTTTTATTAATATCGTAATCACTAAGCTCGATGTTTCCATTTAATTTTTTTCCAACCTCGGAGAGGTTGCTAGATTTTATGGCTTGCGTGCCGTTATTGCTGTTTGAACTTTCCCTAACGGCATATTCGTGACATGAACTTAATCCGTCATGCTCAGAGATGGTGGAGGCTAGAGCTATTTTCTTGATGAGCGAGGCCATGGTCATTTCAATGTTGAGCTTGACCATGTATGCCACAGGGTGAAATTGCGTGTAGACCAAGCTGTTTGGGAGGAATAGGAGGCCAATGAGCATAACCTTGAGAAGAGCAGTTAGTAACTTTGCTAACACAGGTATAAGAACGCGATCGAATACTTACATCCATGGACACTGAGACGACTAGTAAACGTGCATTGAAGGTAACGAGGGGAGCATATTTAACTAATCCATGGTATTTGACAAGTCGCCCTTTAACGCTCCGAATGAAGTAATAATTTAGGGCAGCATCGATAACGCAAATAAGGGATTTGGATGTCGGATCCCAGTACTTGTTTATCTTACCAAACCTACAAGATGTTAGCTACTATTTTAAGTTCAAGATATAAAGACGTACATAGGGCCAGGGGGATGAGAAGAATGCGCTGGGATCCAGATGCAGAATACAATGATTTGAATAATGCTAATAATGATTGCAGTTCCCCACTGTAAAACCAGTAAGTATGTGACCAACTAACGTAGAGTATAGAAAAGTACTTTAATTCTGGCTAGCAGGCGAAGGTCATCAACAATAATGGCAGTTCTGTTGACGATAATTTGCATTAGGAGCTGAATTTCGAAAACCCATAAAAAGAGAGCCAGGAAGAGGACTGGGATACTATTTTATATAATTAGAATTAATCTAGCAGAAACATGGGGTGAAAGGTATACGTAGGAGCGACTACCCCGTCTACAAGCAGCCACGCAATGATCCCCATCGCAAGATTTACCAGAATCTCACCCCATATCATATAGACGTAGTGGCTTCGAAGTGGATACCTCACAACTTTCGTCTGCTTAACAGCCTCCCAAACTGTCAGGACGCCAAAGCCTATAGTGAACCCAGCAGCAGCAGCCGCAAGCTTAAAATCTGCTTCGGAACTCATGATGCCAGACAGTGAATTAGAATAAGCAGCCGCATAGAATTTGTAAAGCGAGACTATTTGAACACTTGGCGACGAAAGCTGAGAACGGTGAGAGAAACTCGCGATGTCTCGGAATATCTGCCAAAATACAGCGGATGGAGGTTATAAATTAGGATCCTGGGCCGATTTGCGAACCCATGTTTACCCCGCATGACGATCCTCGTTTAAGACTCTGAACTAGGTGCGATTCCTTTCAATAGTGGTTCAGCCACATCTCCTGAAAAGTATTGGCTTCTCATTAATTGCTCCATGCATCAACCTATCATATTCTGAGTATCCTTCACCCGCGTTCCTGAAACGTGTGGCATGAGTGACGCACCATGATTGACATTTTTTCTAGCCAAATAAGGGAGATGTTCGAACGCTCGGTTCGCCCAGGACTACGCTATGGCTGCTATAACTCCATATTTCCCCTATACCCTGCATACCACCGACACGAGGGCTGTACTTCAATGTCTATCACTTGTAGTTACCTAGCTTTATACACGGTATAAAATCGTAAGGAAGACGCCACTTCCGCCACTCTGTGTCACAAGTGTGTTCCAATTGAGGCGTCTGGAACACGAGGAAACATCATGCCGACTGTTAATCACAAACCACATAAATATACTACCACGGTTCAGTCAGCTAAATCACCAAAACAGGCATCCCATGCCGGCAAACATCCCGAGCGCATTGATTGACGGCGCAAGGGCCTCGTCGGGGCGCGGACTGCGTCGCCTCGGGGCCGGATGAACATTCTTGGCTAGAGTGCTTAATTTGACAAGTGGTACGTTTCACCACGAAGCTGCTACCCCTCACAGACTGGCTATGCCGCATTATTTTGCACTTATATGGCTGTTTCCTGCCATAATCGTTGCGATTGCTCTTATCAGATATGGCTCTCATTCAAGATCATTTACCTCCACCCGACTACACGTCGCAGAAAGTACCTCTAATCGCTTTACACGTATTTTTGGTGTTGTTAGCTTTGATTTTCTATGGCCTTCGAATATACACACGTGCTCGTATCCTTCATAGTATCGGTACCGATGACTGGCTTATGGGAGTTGCTGTAAGGCGGACCTCACGTGCCATCACGTGAGGCGCCACGCCGAAGGCAGCCCTACGGTGGAGCTGCCATTCGGGTATAGCCCGGTTATTAGGGTTCACGGTATGGGAAGATATATCAGGGGCTGGAGCCTTAGTGGAGGACTCCAGTTAATAGTCGCTGTATTTACGTAG
>KV459759.1:0-11449 GCA_001662645.1 Pseudogymnoascus sp. 03VT05
AACAAATACTGTATTGAGTTGAGCACGAAGCTCCTATCTAAGAACTAACTATCTACTTATATAGAGGCGTCGTGCCAAAGGGATATTCTGGATATTTGGATATTCCTAAATATCCCAACTATCCGAATATCCATCACGTGGCCAAATGGATATTCCGGATATTTGGATATTCCTAAATATCCCAACTATCCAAATATCCATCACGTGGGGTTAGGGATGCTATTGGTTCCAGAGACCTGTCGTCCTAGGAGTCGCCTAGCCAATCACATCCTAATCTGAGCTGTAACACCTACCCTCATAGGTATTAGATTCTTACAGCTTCTAGTATTATACAACGCCTTATACCTATAAAATCGCTAGGGGTTGTAGAGTAAGCTCTATGGTCTGATATTATTATTCCTACTTCTACAAAGCAAGTAACGCTAGGGCTTGTAGCTAGAGAGGCATCTACAAGCACATAGGTTAGAATATCATGTTAATGTAAGGGTTAATGTAGTACAAAGAGGTGCTGTTGTTATAAGGAAGTAAAGGAGTGTAGTGTACACTGCTATAATGATGACTATAACTGTGGTAATTTATTAGGTCTTACTACTTGTATAGAAATAACTTTAGTTAAAAGGCCTTGTAGGAAACGAGCACGGGCAGACACAGTAGGTAATACTACATAGCTATTTAGAACAATTAATTACTTCTACTATTTTTGGTTTATAGTTAGGCTGGCTAGTTCATAAACAGGCTGGTGTTACAGCTAGGATTAGGATAGGGTGTAATTAGCTAAACGGCTCCTAGGACGATAGGTCTTAGGAACTAATAGCATCCCTAACCCTATGTAATGGAATAGCAGGAATAGCAGGAATAGTAACAGAGTTTGCTATTCCAACTATTTCCTATAGCATGTAATGGAATAGCAGGAATAGCAGGAATAGCAATAGAGTTTACTATTCCAACTATTCCCTTTAGCATAACGCCTCTATATAAGTAGATAGTTAGTTCTTAGATAGGAGCTTCGTGCTTAACTTAATACAGTATTTGTTATATACTAGTAACGTGTTTTATAAAAGCCTTTATGTCTAATCCCCTACCTCCTCTATTAAGTTAAAACTAACGAAACCTCTATAAGTCTTATAAGTTTAAGACCTAGCGTTACACTTTAAGCACCACTTCTATAAGGTACTAGCTTATACACAAAGCAACATGTCTATTGTCAGCTTAAAGGGGAAAGCCCCTACTACGCCAACTTTGTCTTAGAAGTCTAAGCCTAAGAATGAAGAGATGCCTAACGTACTAGCTATTAACGAACTTAGGGAAACCTTACGCATTAAGTTGCCTAACACATACTCTAGTAACTGTAAGGATCTTAAAGTATTCCTACTATAGGTTAAACTATACTAGTACTTTAACAACAACAAGTTCCCTACTATAGACAGTTATGCCTTATAGACTACGTCCTACCTTAGGGGGGAGGCCCTATAATAGGTTAAGCCCTTCCTTAAGGACTACTTCCTACATGAGAACATATGTAGAAGCATGGCCACAACATAGTCTATGTTTAGAGACTAGAAAGGATTTTAGAAGGAAATCTGTTACATGTTTAGCAACATTAATAAGGTTAAGACTGCTAAAGACCATCTGCTTTAACTAAAGCAGACTAGTAGCACCCTTACGTACACTATAGAATTCTAGAGATATAGAAACCAAACTAAATAGGATACTAACACACTCCTTAGCTACTACTGTTATGGTCTAAAGAGCCACGTTTGCATAGAACTCACCTAAATGGAAAATCAACTAATAGACATAGTGTTGCTAATTAAGCACATAGTCTAAATTAACAATTAGCTATATAAGTTCTAGAAAGAAAAGCAAACCTATAATGGACCTAGAAGGTATAATAAGTATTAGAAGAATGAAGGCTGTAGAAGAGATAATCATTTAAGGGATAACTACTAGTTAGACCCTATAGAACTTAATGCCACATTTAAACCTAGACAGCCCCACAACCCTAAGAAAGACAGGCAGTTTAAGGAAAGACTCTATTTTAACTATAATAAGCCTAGTTATATAGCTAGAGACTATAGACAACTAAGGAAGGGTAATAGTAATAAGAAGTTTAGTAAACAACTTAACGCCACTTAGCAAGGACAGTTAAACGCTACATTCTAGGGCTAGCAAGACTAGGGAATAAATGGCAATAGCACGCCTAAAGGCAAAAGCTCTAAGGAGGAATTAGAGGCTAAGTCCCTTACAACCTCTAAGTAAGAAACGTATAATAAACTAGCACTAAAGCAACCTATGAATTCATAATGTAAGGGAATTATAAAGGACATAGCTAAGTTCATATATAATAAGATTAAAGGGGTTTAGGAAGAACTAGATAGAGATAGAAAGATTTCCATAATTAAAAGCATCTATAAGAACTTACTCTATAAGGTCCTATAACAAGTCTTAGCAGATGATTAGGGAGACAACCTATAGGAATATTACAACTAGATAAACGATAACTAGCAGGAGCATAGAACCTCCACAACAGTCATACAACTAGAGAGCTAGCAAGAAGAATAGCTTAGGAAAGAAATTAAGCTTATAGCTAAACAAGAGAGCCTAGAAGCTGTTAAGTAGTACTATTAGGACTAAAAGCAGGACCTAAAGGACTATACATAGAAGGTATAGAATACTCTCTAGGATAGAGAAGTAAAACCTGCTATATAACTAGAACAGAGAGCTATAGAACAACTAGAGACGTTTTCTACACCTCTAAGGGAAGATCAACTGTAGGACAAGGGTTAACAGGAACTAGTAATAACAGATATAATAGAGACTAATCATCCCTAGCACCTATACGTCTACTAGGAGTATTATAGCAAAGATGATTATAAGCTCTACTAGAAAAAGAAATACTAGTATTAGTTGTTTCCTTAATCCTTACCCTAGATATACTTCTAAGATGCAAAACAAGTTCACACTCTTAGACAAAGTTAGTCTAAGGGGGAACTACCCCTTAAGAAGGAATAGGTGTTTAAAAGTTACCTACATCTATTAAACAGCAGACCTAAGTAGGAAGGGTCAGCCTTACTAGGACCATTAAGCAAAGATGAGTTAAAAAACTAAGAGTCCTTAATAGTAGGTTACTAGCAAGCAACAAGAAGAGGCTTAGTATAAAACAGTTATGTGCTATAATAGGCAGCATATAACTATATGTTGTTACTAAGATATAGAAGCAACATCTCTAAGTAATAATAGACTTAGGAGTAACAGGCAACTTTATAATAAAGACAGTAGCAGAAACCTACAGAATTCAGACGTAATTAAAATCCAATCTATACCTACTAATGGTAGTAGATAGGGAACTAATCTTATTAAACAACAGAATAGTGACTCTAGAGATAGTCCCATTAGAGATAGTTATACTATAAGGGCATAAGGAGATAATATAGTTTAATATTATATATATAGACAACTATACATATATCCTTAGAATGCTGTAGCTTAAGCAACATAATCTATACATCAACTAGATATAAGAAGAGATTAGCTTAAACTACTATACATGTAAAAGAACAGACATAACGTAATAAGGGAGGAGGACCTCCTAGGACTAACGTAAGGTGTGTGCAACCTCTACTAAGTCTAATGACCTAGCCTAGGCATCCTTACTAACAAGTATACTAGTAGAGTATAAGGAATATAGTAAGCTATTCTAGGAAGGCCTAAAAGATAAGGTGCTTCCTAAGCACTAACTATAGGATCACAAGATACCCTTAGAGAAAGACAAGATGTAACGCTAGGTCTTAAACGTATAAGACTCACAGAGGTTTCGTTGGTTTAACTTAACAGAGGAGGCAGGGGATCAGACACAAAGGCTTTTGTAAAACACGTTACTAGTATATAACAAATACTATATTGAGTTGAGCACGAAGCTCCTATCTAAGAACTAACTACTTGCTTATATAGTGGCGTTGTGCTGAATGGACTCTAAGGAACTCACTTAAGTCCCTAGAGTCCTAGACTGCTAGGACTCCTACATAGTCTATAGAGTCCTGGACTGCTAGGACTCTCACATAGTCCGTAGAGTCCGTCACGTAATGCGCTCAGAACTAATATCTTCTGCTGCCCCTCTAGGCACCAGGGTCAGTCTTATGCAACCTCCTCCCTTTCCCTCCTGTAGTTGGCTAGCCTTCCTGTTCTATTGTAACACAAGAGTCTACTGTTTAGACTAATATACTAGCTATTAGAAAAAGAGCTAAAGGTACTAAAGGAGTACATTAATGACAACCTAGCAAAAGGATTCATTAAACCCTCTATATTACTAGTAGGAAGTCTAGTACTATTTGTACTAAAGAAGAATAGTTCCTTATAGTTATGTATAGACTATTAAGTGTTAAACAACATTACCATTAAGGATAGGTATGCCCTACTATTAATTAACAAACTATATAATAGATTCTAAGGAGCAAAGATCTTTAGTAAGCTAGATCTATAAGGCACATACAACCTAATCTAAATTAAGGCTAGGGAAGAGTGGAAAATAGCATTCTGCACCTACTATAGCCTATTTGAATATTAAGTCATGCCCTTTAGGTTAACAAACGCACCTATATCTATACAACAACTAATGAATGATACCCTACATAAATACTTAGACATCTTTACTATCATCTACTTAGACGACGTCCTAGTTTATTTAACAAGCAAAGAAGAACACGTTAAACATGTTAAACTTATCCTAAAGAAACTAAAGGAGTATAGTTTACTCCTTAAACTAGAGAAATGTAAGTTCTATATAAGCTAAGTTGAGTTCTTAGGCTATATTATTAGAACACACAGCATGAAGATAGACTAAGCAAAGGTCACAGTAGTGTTAGAATGGCTAACACTAACTATAGTTAAAGAAGTGCAGGCCTTCTTAGGCTTTGCTAACTTCTACTAAAGGTTTATTATAGGATACTCTAAGGTAGCTCAACTGTTAACAGAGCTTACCTAGAAGGATCTTGCGTTTAAATAGATGGATAAAGCAGAGGTTACCTTTTAGGAACTTAAGATGAAGTTTACAGAAGCACCTATCCTTACTACATTCAAACCTATAAAGAAGATCATCCTTAAAACGGATTCTTCTAATTTTGTAATTAGAGCATGTCTAAATCAACTAGACGAGAACAGTAAGTTTAAGCTAATTGCGTACTACTCTAGGAAACTGTCACTTATAGAACTTAACTATAACATCTATAGCAAGGAGCTACTAGCTATTGTCATTGCTTTTAAGTAATAGCAAGTATATCTTAAGGGATCCACCTACCCTATATAGGTATAGACAGATTACAAGAACCTTATATACTTCACTACAACTAAGGTGTTAAACTATAGACAAGTCTGTTAGGTAGAGACACTTATAGCCTACAACTTCATAATAATATACTATAAGGGCTTAGAGAACGTAAGAGTAGACGCTCTTAGCAGAAGGACTAACTACATTAGCCTAAAACAAGAAAGACCTAGAGTAATATTAAAGAAAACAGACATAGGAATATAGTATAACAAGTTACTAGCAACAATCTCCATTGTTAAAGATATAGAACTTAAGGAAAGACTTAACAAATCTTATATAATAGACAAATGTGCAAAGAGAGTCTTAGCTAAGGTTAAAGGCGACTTTGCCATTAATGAATAAGGACTGATTTGATACAAAGGATTAGTGTATGTCCTAAGCTAAATAAGACGCCTACTAGTGTAAGAATAACACTTGCTACTAGCATATAGCCATTAGGGAGTAACATAGACCTTTAAACAAATCACTAGACACTACTACTTCCTAGTATAAGGAAGCAAGTAGAAACAGTGGTTAGAGAGTGCAACATTTACAGTAAGTTAAAATCTAACAGGCACTTACCTTATAGACAGCTGAAATCAACACTAGTACTAAAGGGAGCATAGAAATTAATAGCTTTGGACTTTATAGTTAAGCTACTGCTCTCTAAAGATCTGTTAACAGGAGTAGAATACAACTCTATCCTTATTATTATAGAAAGACTTATAAAGTATAGAAAGTTCATACTATACCTAGAGGCTAGTAATGCTAAGGTGCTTACGTACACTTTTATTTAAGTTATATTAGCTAATTATAGGATGCTAGAAGAAATAATCTCAGATAGAGATAAGCTCTTCACCTTAAAATTCTAGAAATCATTAATGGCTCTATTAGGAACAAACTATAAACTGTTAACAGCTTTTCACCCCTAGATAGAAAGTTAAACAGAAAGACTAAATTAGACCCTTAAATAGTACCTATAGAGTTATGTTAACTATTAACAGGATAACTAGGTTTAGATTTTACCTATTGTACAATTCGCATATAACAGTGTAATGGCAGAAGTAACGAAAGTCTTACTATTCTTTACTAACTACAGCTACTAGCTAGAAGCATATAGGTAGCTAAGACTAGATAAATTAAGAGTAGAATAGGCCTAGATTACAGTAGAACAACTATGATTATTCCATGAACAACTTGCAATGGACATCTAATTCTTAAATGAACAATCTGCTATATACATAAACAAGAAGCATAGTATAGAACCTGCCTTTAAGGAGGGGGATAAAGTATACCTACTCTAAAAACACATTAAAACAAAACAACTAAGCATAAAGTTGGACTTTAAGAAATTAGGACTATTTAAGATATTAGACAAAGTTAGCTTAGTTAATTACAGACTACAGCTACCTAAGAACTCTAGACTCTACCTAGTGTTTCATGTCTTATTATTAGAACTAGCAAGAGGAAGCACCCTAATTATAACAGATACTAAACTCTAACTAAAGAATGAGATCATTAAATATAAGGTTGAGGTGATCCTAGACAGAAGGTTAGTAGGATGCTAGGAAGAGTTTTTAATAAAATGGAAAGGTTATAAACCTATAGACAACTTGTGGGAGTTAAGGGGAAGCCTTAGCTGCCTAGAGTTGCTAGCAGAGTTCCACTGTTAATACCCTAACGTTTAAAGAAACTAGGAGAGAGGGCTAATAGGTAGTTAGGCTTAGGGATCCTAGGGTTAGTTATAGAAGGACTAATAAGGTAAGCGTAAGCTTTAGCTTCTTAACGCTTACGTTCCTCTATCTCTTCTAGTTTGTTAAGAGTCTTTAGACTATAACAAAGCATCTTAGCACCACAAGTCTTAAGGAGACCCTACTGTTGTTTAAGACAATTAAGACGAGCTATAGCTGTTGCTATAGCCTCATAAGTCATGTGAGTTTCTAAACAAAGGTGATCCTCTTCCTTCTACAGCAACTGCTAGTTGCTAGCAGAAGGCCTAGAGACGTTACAGTTTTAGGAATTTAAACGAACACATTTGTTACATTATTTAGAAGTAGAGGTAAGGCAGCAAAGACCTTATTTCTTATAGCAAAAACAGGAAGGCATTTCAACCCCTTTGTAGGTTATTTAGTTAGCAAGAAGTTTACGTTCTTTAATTTTAGTATGTTTAGAAGAAGACATAGTTGCAGCCTAACCTGCCCTATAGATAGTAGTAGGCATCACCTTACTTAAGTAGTTAGCGTTTTCCTTAGTTAGCTACAGGCCTTAGGACTAGGCCTTAAGGGAGGGACCTAGTGTTATAGCTAGGATTAGGATAGGATGTAATTGGCTAAACAGCTCCTAGGGCGATAGGTCTCTAGAAATAATAGCATCCCTAACCCTATGTAATAGAATAGCAGGAATAGTAGGAATAGTAATAGAGTTTGCTATTCTAACTATTCCCTATAGCACATGATAGAATAGTAGGAATAGTAGGAATAGTAATGGAGTTTGCTATTCCAACTATTCCCTATGGCACGTGATGGAATAGCAGGAATAGCAAACTCTGCTGCTATTCCTGCTATTCCTGCTATTCCATCACGTGGAGTTAGGGATGCTATTGGTCCCAGAGACCTATCGCCCTAGGAGCCATCTAGCCAATCACATCCTATCCTAATCCTAGCCGTAACATTCATGCTCAACTTAATACAGTATTTGTTATATACTAGTAATGTGTTTTACAAAAGCCTTTATGTCTAATCCCCTGCCTCCTCTGTTAAGTTAAACTAACGAAACCTCTATGAGTCTTATAGTTTAAGACCTAGCGTTACATTAAGATAATTTACTAAACAAGCTAGTAATTAACCTAGAACACAACACCTACCTAAATTTAGGTTTTCCTCCCTTCAACTTTCTATTATTATGTAACAAGCCACTTATAAGTAGACTAGTAAGTGAACTACTCCTCTTATACTATAGTAATACTTATAGCAACACCTTATGAGGGTAATATAGATAACAAGCCCTATAATAATGCAGACCCTATAACTTTAAGTTTAGATTCTAAAACAGCAGAAGATAGTACTAGGGCCCTACACAAAGGTCCTAAGTTCATAGGTTGCTGTTGCCTTCTAACTATACTAATGTGCTCTAGGCAGCGTTAACAACAACTTTAATCACCCCCTTTAACCTAGCCTAAGGCTTCCTAAGGCTTAATCCCAACTCTTATACTAGGCTAAGTACTAAGCTAGAAAGAACCTAAGATATCTAGCATAGCTTGCTATAAACAAGCCTGCTAGAATATAGCTAGCAAAGCCCTAAGGAAGGCACTAGTAGGTAGGAAGACTATAATAAAGGCGAAGAAGCGTCATTCTAAGCTAGGTAGTAGGTTGATTACTATACTTATTACTATAAAGCTCTTACTAACATTAAATAGTTGTTACACTTTATTAAAGTAAGCAATACTAGAAAACAACAGAGCTACTCATTCCCTATGTGATATTTGTCTGCCTCATTAAAGAGATTATAGTTGACCTTAAATCACCCTATTAAATCTAAGCAACTGTAGTTTCTATACTATAAGAAGCAGCTAATACTACTTTGGTTAAGGAGTTTAAGAGTAAGTGAACATCCATTTTATAGTAATTATTATAGTAATCATTACAGTAACGTAACTTGCTGTGATCTACGTAAAGCGTGTTACTATTTAGTAGAAGGACATAAAACTAGTGTAATTAATAAGGCTCTATATAACAGGGTTCTAGTTCCTAGGGCAGCTACTTTAAGTAAGGAAGGGAGGAACTAATACTAGGGGAAGTAGATACTAAATGAATTCGTTTACTACACTAAATATATGTTCTAGCCCTACTGCTAATATAGCCAGTTAGCTAAGTGGCCGGCCCTGCCACTAAGATCCCACTTTTCAGCAGGGCCAGCCCTGCCGCCAATATAGTAAAATAGTAAATAGATGAATTAATTGCTCTATACTACGTTTCCAGCTGTATCTGCCCGTGCTCGTTTCTAATGAGGCCTCTGAACTAAAGCTATTTCTGTACGAGTAGCTAGGCCTAATAAGTAGCCACAATTATGATCATTATAATGGCAGTGTACTATACACTCCTTTCCTTCCTTATAACACTAGCACCTCTTTGTACTACACTGCGCCTTACACTAACAGGATATTCTAACCTAAGTACTTATAGAAGCCTCTCTAGCTGCAAGCCCTAAGGCTACTTGCTTTGTAGAAGTAGGAATTACTATATCACTCCATAGAGCTTACTCTACAACTCCAAGTGATTTAGTAGGAATAAGGCGCTATATAATACTAGATGCTGTAAGAACTTAATACCTATAAGGGTAAGGCTCTTCTAAAATTCGTGCAAATAGCCTCTTATTATTAGTTGATGTTCTATTAGGCTAAGGAACCTTAATAGACACTATTGCCCCTATATTAAAGTGCTGAATATCATGCTTCTTAGTATATTTGCGTACCATGGAAATCTGTGCTTGCTGAGTAGCTGCTATAGCTCTCTCAATTACAGGATCTAGTGCTAGCCAAAGCTTAGTTCTAGGCTGAGCTGCCACTTGAGCCCAGGTCCTACGCCGGGGCTTAGAATTGAGCTCTTGCTCAAGCTCGGAGCTAGAGCTGGGCTTAGAATTGAGCGCCAAGCTAGAGAGCTCAATTCCAAGCTCTAGCTCAAGCTGGAGCTGGGCTCTAGCTCTAGCTCTGGCTCGAGTTTTGGCTCGAGCCTAGAGCTTGGAATTGAGCTCTGGCTCTAGCTCTAGCTCTAGGTCGGAAAAATTGAACTCTGAGCCAGAGAGCTTAATTCCGAGCTCTCGCTCTGGCTCTAGCTCGAGCTCGGAGCCAGAGAGCTCAATTCTAGGCTCTGGCGCTCGAGCCTAAAGCCCTGAGCTCTCGAGCTCAGAACAGAACTCAGGCTCGGCCTGGAGCTGCGCTAGTACTCGAGCCTGAGCTCGAGTAGGAGCTAGACGACAAAGCTTGGAATTGAGCTCTGTCTCTCGCTCGGAACCCGACCTGGGTTCAGAATTCAATTCTGAACCCAGGAATTCGATTCCAAGCTCTGGTTCTAGCTGGAGCTCAGCTCTAGCTCAAGCTCCAGCTAGAGCTCGAGCTTGAGCCTAGAGCCAGAGCTCGAGCTTGAGCTCTGGTTCTCGCTCAGAATTAGAGCTGAGCTCGGAGTTGGGTTCCGAGCTAGAGAGCTCAATTCTAAGCTCTAGTGCCTGCTCGAGCCTAGCTCCAGCTTGAGCTGAAGCTTCCGCTGAAGCTCCGGCTCCAGCTTGAGCTGAAGCTTCTGCTGAAGCTCCGGCTCCAGCTAGAGCTGAAGCTTCCGCTCGAGCTCTAGCTCCGACTCGAGCTGAAGCTCTAGCTCCGGCTGAAGCTTGAGCTCTGGCTCCAGCTTGAGCTGAAGCTTCTGCTGAAGCTCTGGCCCCAGCTTGAGCTGAAGCTTCCGCTCGAGCTCTGGCTCTAGCTTAAGCTGAAGCTTCTGCTCGAGCTCTAGCTCCGGCTCGAGCTGAAGCTCTGGCTCCAGCTTGAGCTTCAGCTCCGGCTTGAGCTTCAGCTCCGGCTTAAGCTTCAGCTTCCGCTCGAGCTGAAGCTGAAGCTCGAGCTCTAGCTCTAGCTCTAGCCTAGAGCTCAATTTAGAGCTCTCGCTCAGAGCCAGAGCTGAGCTCTCGCTCTAGGTCTCGCTCTAGCTCTCGCTGCTGAAGCTGTGGGTTAATGAGAGCTTCTGTCTCAGACTCAAGCTCAGACTGGAGCTCGCTCTTGAATATTGGACCTATGGTTAGGTCTTCCTGCTTAATTCTAATTAACAGATCCTTCTGGGCCTAGCTATTAAGCCAGTTAATATAAGAGCTCCTATCTTGGAATAGGAGCTTAGCTGGCGCACACCTAATTGTAGAGTGGATTTGGGTGTTTATAGCGAGCATAACCTCAACTAACCCATCCTTCCATTTTGTAGACCTGTTATCCATTTTCTATGCCTGTAGCTTTGCTTCTACAACCCCATTTGCCTGCTCAACTAGGCCTTGGGTTTGTGGTGACTATGGCGCTCCATTTATTACTTATATTCCATACTTCCGGAGTAGAATAAGGAGAGCCCCCTTAAATTCCTTTTCATTATTAGCTTACATAATCTTAGGAGGTAAGAA
>KV459760.1:0-12757 GCA_001662645.1 Pseudogymnoascus sp. 03VT05
CCACCCTACATAATGACCCTATTCAATTGCAATTGATTCCTAGCGCCTCTCGCACGTACGAGCATTATGCCCCATATTACCACATGTGCCACATCGCCGCTGCCGGCCTGTAGAACCCACCTGCCGAGTAGTCTCACTTGCCACCTCTGTATGGAGCTGAGCATCAACCTCAGCACTCTAAAGGATATCCTCTCCCTCTCGTACAGAGAGACTACCCCCTTGCATTATACGCCTCTTACGCTTCCTTTCCCTCCTCTTTTTCTGTTCATTTACAGCTTATAGAGCCTTAACTTCTGCCTTAAGTAGAACAGCAGAATACATCATCATTTCCGCCCCTTTAACAAGGCAGCTAACAGCATTATTAATTAAGGTAGGAGAGCTGTTCTAATGTTATATAATGCAGTTCTTAATGTGCTCTGTTTGAAAGTTAAGCTCCCTTATAGTTTGCAGAGTCTTTAAAGTCTAACTGTTACTCTTAACTATAGGAGGAGTTAGAGTTCTTAAGCATAGATTTAAGTAAGAGAGGACACTCTATAGCTTGTATAGAACTAGTCCTATAGCTTAGAATCTACTTTTAATGTTCTGCTCTGTAAATGTAGCTTTAAATGCTTCTTTAAATGTAGAGAGGAACTTAAGCTTCGTAATATGATTTAGCTGGTTCTATACAAAGGTTTTAATCTGCTTTCTATACAAAAGCTTTAGTGGCGCAAAGCAGCTTACATTAAGAGGCTAAAGAATGTGCAACGAGTATAGTGGTATATAGAGGGTAATTATCTTCCGTTCTATGTAGTAGTGTTGAAATTAAGTAGAGATGTAGCTCTTATGTCTGTTAAGAATAAGAAGGCGATAGGTTCTGACTGTACAAGCATTTGTATGTTAATTAAAGTGTTGAATCCACTCGTACCTAATTAAATTTAAAGTCCACCTATTCTTACTAAGCGTAATCACCTAATCGTCTAGTAATCCTAAGTCTTCGTACTAAGCTAAGAGGTGATTCTAGGCCTTAAAAATGATAAATGGCGGGAGTGCCCATCTGTACGAATTAACACCTTAAATAATCAACACCTACTCTCTATTTCCAGGCTATATAGTCTTTAGACAACTCTTTGCTTCTAAGCTTGTAACCACCTTAGCAGTAGCAATAACTCCTATTGTAAAACCTACTTCATTAAAGTTGTAGATATCCTACTCTAAGATTCTGTATTTCGCAACTATGTTTTGTACGAGGGAGAACCACCCTTTAATTAACTTAGGATCTTCGCATTTTGCTCTTTTGTAATTATACTTCTAACTAAACTTTGCTTTAAGTTCTGTATGACGCTTAATGAAGGTAGTAGTCTAGTTTATCCCAACAGGGCTCGCGCCTCGTTTAGAGAGTAGAAGGTCTGCCATTTCTTGCACGCCTTATGGCTAGGGCGGAAATCCACATGAATCTAGGTTGAGGATGTACTAAACAAGAGCTAACTCTTCGTACAGAGTCAACTTACATGAGTTAGGGGTAGAGTTGCGTTGTGGAGCTTTTCCATTTAACCAGTTATAGAGAGTTAGTGTACGTCATAGGGGACCGTCGGTTTGGAACTGTCGGTTCTAAACATTTCCAGACTGGACCACAGTCCGGTCTGGAAAATCAGGAAAAACCGACTAGACTAGTGCAGTCCCCTAACGGTTCCTTAGCAGACCAATCATAGTCACGTGTATAAGGCACATAATAGATAGCTTAAGAATAGCTACAATTTCACCATACTATAGAAGCAACGGTTACTATGAATATTACTATATAGTAGCTTTAGTAGAATAGTTTCATTAGTTTATTACCATCTATCTACTTTGCTTACTTAGACTTTATTGCTAGGAAAGGCGAACCTAGTCATATGGAGACGCATTGCCTAAACTAACTTCATATCCTTCTGCTGGATTGTAACCCACTTCGCATGAATTGCTGCTAACTAAGTCACTGGTTTAGTGGTTACTATAATGATTACTATAGAGCTGTAGGTTCACTTACTCTTAAACTCCTTCACAAGTGTTGTCTCAGCTGCCTCCTAGAGCGCAGAGACTGCGGATGCTTGAAGTTAATAACCTAGCTTAATATCTTCTATTATTCCCTTAATGAGGCGAATGAACGGCGCATGTGGAATGAGTAGTTCTACTAACTTTTGATACCGCTTAATTTCACGAAGCGCGACAACTATTTAAGGTTAGTAGGAAGGTCTATAGTAATCATTATAGTAATCAGCTTACCACCTGGTTTCTAGTGACGTTTTGGCTTTAGGAGTGGTCCCTTAGTTCTAGTCTTTAGTCTAGTCTTTAAGGGTGCTTTCTGTAGGGCTTTCTAAGCGAGAGACAGCATTTTAGGTGGTTCTTTCGGACCAAACTTCTGGCCAGGAAGGAATGATGGGATTAGGCCTTTCTTCTTCTTCCTGTTAGATTGTGTATTTAGAGTCTAGAGCTGGAGTCGTTAGCTTTAGCGAACTGGTGTTTCTAGCTGAGCTAGAGAAGGTTGGTGTTGTTGATTGCAACTGCAACCACAGTAATTTAGGGAAGGATCAGGGGTGTGTTGACGCTGTAGAGACCCAGGGTTAAACTCTAAGCTGCTTTCGTCCATTCTTCTATTTCCTAGTTACTATAATGATTACTATAAAGTAGGAGAAGAGAGCTTACTAAATAGCCAGTAGCAAATCACATAGTTAGGGATGTATTAGGAGGTATAGGGAGGTATAAGGAGAAGTAAAGGTAGGAATTAAGGTAAAGTGAGGTTATTGTTATTTAGTAGGTGTTGCCACCTAAACAAAGTTCGCTTAGGGAAATATCGTGGGCTTCACCTATTATATGGTAATAGGCGTATTAAGTGAATTCTACCATAATAACACACAACAACAATAGGAATTCCAAGCTTCTAAACCCCCCACTTCTACCACCACCTTAAGCTTCCTACTTCTGCCACTACCCTAAGCTTCCTACTTCTGGATTTCTAAGCTTCTTCCACCACCTCAAGCTTCCTACTTCTGCCACTACCCTAAGCTTCCTTCTTCTAGATTTCCAAGCTTCCTACTTCTGGATTTCTAAGCGTCTGCCACCACCCTAAGCTTCCTTCTTCTAGATTTCTAAGCTTCTGCTACTACTCCGAACTTCCTACTTCTACTACTACCTCCTAGCTTCCTTCTTCTAGGTTTCCAAGCTTCTGCCACTATAGTCGCCTTTATCTCTCCACCTACCCTCTACCACTAAGGTAAGTCTTTACTCGCTCCTACTATTAGTTACTTTTATAGTAACCATTATAGTAATCACCCATCACCCACTATGGTCAGAAAGTGCAAAGAATCAACTAAGAAGTTGACTAACGAGAACACTAAGTGTGTACAAAACTGCTGCAACAACATGACAGAACAAGAACTTAAGGTCAATAATACAAAGAGGGCTAATACAGCAGCTACTGCATACGCTGTTAAGAAACTCTAGGAGACACAAGCTTTTAAAGCCCTTAGCCTAGTTAAACAACAAGATAAGGTTTAGTCTAAGAAGGACGAAGTGCAACTTAGACAGTAAGCTCCCTTCTCCTACGTTATAGTAATCATTATAGTAACCAGGAAACAGCATTTAGGATAGCAACTATGCTTCTGCCGTTCAACAACACCTTAGGATTAGAGAAGGTAGAGGAGTGTATGCAGTGTAGGACGACAACAACCATGCCTAGGAAACTAAAGATAAGGACGATGAAGTTGCCTAGGAAGCTATGTGGAGAGCTGACGAGTTAGCTAATGGTATTAGGATTAATGAGATTGAGAAGGTCCAGCTGGAAGTGGAGACCCAACAAGAAGCCTCAACTAAGGTATAATCAGCCATACTATGAGGGGACTACTACTAATATAGACATAGAGAGTTAAGCAGCTTGCCTTCACTATTTGGTGCCGCAAATGGTCTACGGCATACAAGTCTACTCTAAAGCTTATGAACAAAGTCAATACGGATCCCAACTTCCTTAAGAATCTCCCCCCTGTAATTAATAAGAAGACTAGGTAAGAGTTACTATAGTAATCATTATAGTAATCAGCTAACATGTACGTACAGAATCTACTATGAGAAGGTCCCTCCCCACCTGTATTTCACGAAGCTTTAGTTAGCTGTCTAGAGGAATTTTGCGTCATAGAACTTTAAGGATGGCCAGGTCTCTCTTCCCAGTCCTGCTAATTGGTACCCTAATGGGTACAACACTACTCAGCATGGATTTTAATTAGATGATGATGCTACTAGTGCATTTAAGGCTTAGGAGATGCTAAGGGAGAAGGATGAGCCAGTGGATTTCAAATGGGTCTTGCCATCTGACAAGAAGTTGGCTGTATTGCCTCCCACTAAGGAATCAGACGAGCTTCTTGCTAAATTCTATAATATGTAGATCTAGTCATACTTTTAGAATAGTCCAGGTAGCTCAATCCACTACTTCTGACGCTATGGTTCCCTAGTTTACTATAAATATTACCATAATTGGCTCTTATTCATAACGGCCCATATTACTGAAACCTACTATTAAAATATACTCTATAAGTAATTTAAAATATTCCAAATAGGTAAATTCAAGTGAATAGAGAGGTACGTACAAGAGGTACGTACAGAATAGATATATTCCTTAAGAAATATTTAGTTGTTTTATTTTCTTTAAAATAATATAATCATGATATATTCAAATATCATGTTATTTAAATATCATGTCTTATAACCAAACTTTAAGTTCACTAATACATACACATACCTATAGTGACGTATTTTCTCTTAATGATACTCAATCAAGCAACAGAACACCTAAGGTTAAGTCCTCTCAACCACTAAACGGCTAATGGGATGGTTTAGTAACAATCTAAGGTCTAAATGTGCTAAAGTGGATGCCTTTAAAAGCAGAACTATTTAATGACTAGTGGCATCATTAGTCCTGGTATAAAGAGCAACTAAATCTGTTCCTAAGTACTAACAAGCAAATCAATTAGGGGTCAACAACTTGGACTTCAAATGTATGGAGAGACTTTAACTAAGGTGCTTGGAAATCAACTGGAGAGCTAATTGTTATTTGCTGGAAATGCTCTAGAATACTCAATCACCTAAGTGTAAAGGGTGTAGGGACAAGCACAATGAGTTCCTATGTTAGAACAGCTGCATGTTTAAGGAAATCATCTCGCCACTCTACATTACATCAATCCCAGCTCCGCTTCTTAGGATCATCACTAGTAAGCATGATTACTATACTTATTACTATAAAATATGCCTAACTATTATTTAGACTATGCGCCTACAACCAGAAGATGATCTAAGGGAAGCTTTCTACAGTTTTGTTCTTAAGACTGTAGTATCCCTAAACATATCATTCCGATCAGTTGAGAATCCTATATGAAGGGAGATGGCGCTATAGCAGAACTAGAAATATCCACTTCCTTCACCAACAACCCTACGGCGGCGCCTTGATGTTATAGTAGGTAATGCACAACAGATTGCCCTTTATGGTCTTATCCCTAGGTTGAGATGTGCATTATCCCTTAACAATTAGTCTAGCCCTAGAACAAGACACTCCTTTATAGGTATTATGGCTACATTCATCACTAAGAAATGGGAATACTGAGAAGCTTTAATTGGATTTAAGTATCTTGATGGAGCCTATACTAGGAAAGAACTAGCAACTATTGTTCAGCGTGTTATATCTTAATATCACCTAGATGGTAGAGTCCATTGCATTACAACTAATACTGCAAGTAACAATACTTTAATGATGGCTATCATTAATGACATGGTAGCTGAGTTATCATCTGAGCCAACAAGATACTATAATGGGCGTATCCATTATATCCCATGCTTTGCACATATTGTTTAGCTTGCACAAAAGGTACTCCTTAGATCAATTCGATTAACCCTGTCTAACTCGGAGCTACAGATGGACTAGGATGACAATTTAGCAGACGAACTTAAGGATCTAAGTAAGGAAAAGGGCCTTCCATAGACACTTGCCAAGGTATGTTTATAGTAATCATTATAGTAATCATAACTAATATAATACTAGCTTCGGAAGCTAGCTGTCTTTGTGAATTCTAGCTCATAGCGAAGAGAGCAATTTATAGGAATTCAAAGATAATGCATTAAAGAGGGAGCAAAAGTCCTACGACTTATCTAAGATGTGTCAACCTAGTAGGATTCAACACTACATATGATGCTATAAGCGGTCCTACTCTAAGAAGCAGTAGATAAGTTTACAACTAAGTTCACTCTAGCTATAATCTTCTATATCACGCTAGAAGAGTGGAAACATATTACTTACCTCATTAATGTTACTCGCCAGTTTAGCTTCTGGACTTTAAATATAGGTATAGCAAGTGGTGCTCAACTAGGCTTTGTTCTACCAGCATATGATGAGCTATTTGAAGGGCTTAAGGAGTGTACCCGTCAGCTTAAACCACTATAAGATCTATAGATTCCAAAGCTCTTAATAGCTATTAATAAAGCTATACAAAAGCTTAACAAGTATTACAGCTTATCTTGTACAGGTATTAGTAACTTCTACGCCTTTAGTGCTATTCTATCTCCATGGTTAAAGATAGAAGTGTTCGACCCTGATTATTATTAGTTAAATCCTAATAAAAACTAGCAGGAGCATTTTAAGAAGGAATTCTAGGCATTATACACATAACATTACGCAAACCAAGAAAGATTAAACCAGCACTAATCAAACTATATAGAACTAGACAAGGACCTAATGGCTCTAATCTTAAATCAGAAGCAGAGCTATAACTCTATTAGTTAAGCTGGAGATTAAGGAGGAGAGATTATGTGATACCTTGCCCTCCGTAAGTTTATAGTAATAATTATAGTAATCACTACTAACTTTTATTAGCACCCTCCCATCAACCACCATTAAAATGGTGGAAAGAGAACGAAAGACTATTCCCTAGACTTGCTGCTATGGCCTAGGATATACTCTATATTCCTGCTTTAGAGGCTCTTGTTAAGCGAGTCTTCAGTACTGCTCGCGCTGTCTATAATTATAAGTGTAACCAAATGACCCCTAATACAATACAGGGAATTATGCTTGTCTTCTACTACTAGAAAATTAAACAGGAACAGCTATTTGAACACTACTCTGTTATGGATATTATTAATTCAACTTATATGAATGACGAGGAAATATTATTTAAGTATCATGCTCTAATTGATAATATTCAAGAGAAGATGACGCTATAGTATATTCTAGACCGAAGCCTAAGGGAGTCAAATACCTATAAGAGGACAAAGCGGAACCAGGACTAGTATGATTTTATTTAATCGCGACGAGACCTTCATACGTTACTAAGGCCACAGCAATCACAGCATCAGCACTAAGGGCAACGCCGCCAAGCTCGTTACTAAAGTCAGGCTAATACATCAATTTTTGACTTAGTTGACCCAGAGCTCAAAGTTGTAGAGGGGCTACCCCTAAGCTAAGACGGGTGTGATTACACCCTACCTTCGCTTATAAGGCCACAGGAGGACAATAGGGCCCAGTTACCTCCAGGGGAAATAGTTGAAACAATTAAGTTAAGCCAAGTCCGTAATAAGTCTTGGTCTAGTCAGGAAATTCGGGAGTCATAGCGTAGTATAGATCTATAGTAATAATTATAGTAATTGTCATCTGCTACAAATTACACATAGAAAATAAGTCATAATATGTAATATTTACACGTGATTGTTAACCAATTACAGTCACATGATGACAGTCTTGGCAGACCGTCGGGGGACCAGACCAGACCATAGTCCAGTCCGGGGTCAGTCCACCGGTGGGGTCGGTCCCCCGTGACGCACACTATAGAGAGTTGTATATGGAACATCGTACGACATTACGCTTGCTCGAATACTTCGAAATTGGCCTTGTTTAATTGCATTAATAGCTAATAGTATTCGACCCTCTTAATTAGAGGATTGGGCTTGTGTTGGTTGTGGCATGTTTACATTTGTTAAGTTGACGCGTTTTGGTGTTGTTAGTGATCGCTTCGCCCGTGTGATCGCTTCGCCCGTGAAATACGTTACTAGAGCTAATATTGTACGTACAAGACCTCGCTCGCATTTTAGAGACTATCAGTATCAACGACTCGGCTACAAAATCCCTCATTAATGGCATAATCAACATTTGGAATTTTCTGATTGCCATTTCTTCTGCTTTGCTAGTAGAGCGCATCGGACGTCGCCCACTATTCCGCATATCTACAATCGGCATGCTTGTTACTTTTACTCCTTGGATGATTGCTTCTGCTGTATACGCCGAGACTGCTGCCCATGGCGCCGCTATGGCTGTTCTTGTACTCATCTTTTTGTTTCATTCTTCTACTGCATCGCTTTCTCGCCTCTGCCAGTGGCATACTCAGTCGAGATTCTCCCGTATTCGGTCCGTGCAAAGGGTATGGCAACTTACGTCTTCACTACAAAAATTGCAGTGTTTGTTAATCAGTATGTTAATCCAATTGGATTGGCTAATATTCAGTGGAAGTATTACATCATCTACGTTGTAATTCTGGCTATTGAGAGTTTCATTGCATATGGATGGTTTGTCGAAACTAAGGGGGGAGAACTAGATGTTACGGCTCACCCCACCATTAGCGCCACACGAGGGATTGGCTAGGAAGTCGCGTATGAGAATCCACGGTCATTAGACACAGAGAAGCTATGAGGACTAAGACCGTGGTCCCGATCCTTTTAGATCCAGGATCGTATAAGGAGCGTCTAGGTATCATCTAGGAATCGTCTAGGTAGCAGACAGGATCCATTCGGCACGACGCTAGTATATAAGCAAGTAGTTAGTTCTTAGATAGGAGCTTCGTGCTCAACTCAATACAGTATTTGTTATATACTAGTAACGTGTTTTACGAAAGCCTTTGTGTCTGATCCCCTGCCTCCTCTAACAAGTTAAACCAACGAAACCTCTGTGACTTCTATTCGTTTAGAAGCCAGCGTTACACTAGAGGAGATTGCTGTCCTCTTCAATGGCGAGGAGGCTGAGGTGATAACTGTTGCAAAGGCGGAGGTCAAGATAGCTCAAGTGGAGGACTTAGATTACGCCAGCCCCAAAAAGGTCTAATCTACAGGACGGAGAGGAAACTATACAAAATGAATTGACATATTCATTCTATATACTGTACTGCCTGAACCCTCCAGTTCCGTTCTCCCAGAGTGATAATTTTCGGTGTCTAGAGAATCACGCACGATTTTGGCTGTGGTTCCCTGTATCTTAGAACCGGAATCGGATGTGAGACCACTAAAACCTAAATTTCCCAAGTGAGCGAAGCTGGCACTATATTTCATAGCCTTGTTAGAATCTTGGGGTGCATTGAGTGTATTGTAGTTAACCAAAATGAAAAAAATCTTAAAAATAAAGAGACCCTAAGTTGAGACTCGTCCTGTTTCATACAACTTCTACCACATGTAAAATTTCTAAAATATCTTGACCCCATCGCCTTACTTAACTACGACTTGACTATGGATCTACAACCGATTTTCTGGCCCGTTATATAGGCAGCTTTCGGCCTGAGGCACCTACGGGTCATATCCTCAACAGAGGCTAGTGTCATAATGCAACAACTCCAACCATTTTGTCTTTATTTCTAGTTAGTCACTATATGGATCTCTGTCTGTATAGGGGCTTAGGATGGACCGAAGAACTCGTGATCCACCTCGTCGCAGAGTGGCACAAGCTTGCTCAACATGCAGGGGTCGCAAAATAAGATGTGATGCTGGAGTGCCAAAATGCAGTCTTTGTATTGATCTTAATGTGGATTGTGTATATCTCGACTCGCAATCCTCTAAAATTGATGCTGGCACACGTGTCGTTTTGGAAAGAATTCAACGTCTGGAGGACCGTCTCCTCTCATCATCGCAATTTTCCGTGGCGAATATTGCGGTAGATCCAGGTCCGCCACGTTCAGTACGTCAGTTGATATGGAAGCTCGCTAACAATGAGCTTTTAGAGCAGCCTGGCAGCTTCGAGCCTGGTCACAACGATACTCAGCTAACGCTTCCGGTAAGCCATGAAGCTAATGCTGATCATATCTACCGCTGGCCAATCGTTCAAGAAATCTTAGGTCGGGGTCTACCTGAAACTGAAAATGCAGAACGGCCACCTACGTTCCCAAAGTTGTGTGATGTGACAGACATGTTTCTGGTAGAACCTTCGCGGCACAGCTCGAATATTGGAATCAAGCCATGGCACCTCTTTGACGATGAAAGTCTTCAATATTTCAGACGTCAGCCTCGGATTGGTTCCTATGATTTTTGGGATATCTTACCCGAATATGAAAACTTGATTAGTGCCTTCTTTGCTAATATTCATGCTTTCTATCCGATTATTCGTCAGGAGCAGGTATATAAAACTTTGCACAAGGTCTTTGGTTCTGAGGTCGACCAGCACGGGTTGCAAGACGATGAGAGACCGTCGCAATACTGCGTACTGTTGATGGTTTTCAGTCTTGGAGCCCTCGCAGTTTCTGGAAATGTCCTGCTTCCCAAAATGCCTCTCCAACCACGTGACTCCCCTCAAGATTTGTGGGAGAGAAGACAAGATAATCCGGCAAACGACAACCAAGTGGGAGTAGAGTTCAGTAATAGTCTAGAGGATAGGCTTTGGAAGAAAGCCCAGCTTCTCTTCGGATATGTCTCGCTTGATGACAGTCTCGAAGCAGGCCAGTGCTTCAAACTTGCAAGGTACGGATATCATAGAGGGAAAGGTTCCAACGATACGTCCTAATACAGCTACTACACGTTGAAGTATGAAATAACTGACTATATTGTCATGAAAGTGTATATCTAGGAGCAAAAGGCCGACCAGTCGACTCTGATCATAATATACATGTGGCAGCGAGGAAATGCAAGCTCATCGCAAGAAGGTACCCGAGACAGGCCGTTTTTCTTTGGATCTAAATCAGCATTTCTAACGGATATTGCGTAGGGAAACCCACATTCACAAAGAATATCCCGACTTCTCTGACCCATTTCGACGCCTCTTTTGGGTTGTGTATGTCAATGAGAGCGACTTTGCATCGGAATTCACTCTCACGCCGCCATCGGGGATGACTCTCTTTGAAGATATTGTCCCCTACCCATCCCCAGACGACACTGACTCTGAGATGGATTATGTCACGGGCCTTAACCAGTGTAGGCAGTAGTGAGTCAGTTTAACAGTGCAAACTGCAGTTTACGCAGTTGGTTTAGTAGATCTGGTGAAACTGCAGTTTTACTTGCACTGCAGTTTCGAACTATTAGTTTAATATATGTAATCAGTTTATGCAGTTTAAACTGGTAGTTTGAACTGTATACTACACGTGATAAAAGCACGGTTGCATATGGTGAAAACTCTGCAATTGCTAACGAATACAAGACCTGGAACGATATTAATATGAATATAAGAATAGATGTGTAGTTAACGTTATGACTTCTTAACTGTCAGACTTGTTGTTAATCCTTAATAGCAAGCAGTTTCAAACTAAAGAAGCTACTCTTAATTCTTACATTATATCTACTGCCATACCAGCTGCTTCACCGACTGTTTCTTTATTAGCAAGAACTAGAAAGCGCCAGTGGAGTTCTAAAATATAGGAGTATACCTCTAGAGCTTTAACTAATACCTTCCGTAACGATGCTAGAAAAGCAGTATAGCGCTGTAAGTTCTATTAAAAGGAGTATCTTGAATCAAGTAGCACGAAAGTTACAGTTACTCATCTTACAACCTATAGTATTAACGTTAATCCTAGGCAAGAACTATAGACAATATCACAGCAAGCTAGTATAAGTGATGCTTTTCAGCATATAGGTGTAGGAAGTGACTATAAGCAATAGAATTTAATGTCTACGAGTACAATTAATAGATTAAGTGTAATTAACAGATTACTTCTTAAAGTTCTATATATCCGCTAGATTACAGCTTACAGTATCCCTTTCTGTATAGTTAAAGTTGAAGAATTCTAGGCGTTACTGTTATATCTAAATCCTACTATTAATAACTACTTGCTGTCATCTTATAATATAATACAGTAGTAGACGCTCTAGTTATATAGCGTTAAAAAGGGTTGAATCTAGCAGAAGCTTTAGTCTGCTCTTTCTAAAATACACTTTACTGTTAACCTATAGACGTCTCTAAACTCTCTTGCTATTCTTAGGGTTATTAGGCATTATATACCAGAATTAGGTCTATTACAACACTTAATTCTAGCATTAAAGGAACTTGACGGTGCTCATTCTAGTGAGAACTAAGCAGCTAGTATTATGGAGGTAATTAACGATTATAGGATTACTTTGAAGGTTAGATACTTTATGATGGATAACGTAAGTAATAATGATATGATGATCTACGCTCTCTCAACTTATACGTCTCTCTTATTCTATTTAATATAGTTGCTTTATTGCTAATATTAGAGTTTATAGTACTATTTAATTAGTATTAAATTAACTATAAGCTGCTCTATCATCAACTTTGCTGTAATGGCCATATAATCAACCTCTCTGCTTAAGCCTTCTTATTAGGGTTAGAAAATTGATTATAATCATGATTATTTGGTTGTAATCATAATCATGATTATTTCTAAAGCACGTAATCATAATCATGATTTATAATCATGACTAGTCATGATTATAATCATGATTATTAGGCTAACCTAAATTAAGCCTAGTTATAGACTAATTAGGCATAGATTTAATCTGATAAGATAAGATAAGATAAGAAAATCAAAAGTTTCTAGAGAATTCTAGAAGCTTATATAAGCTT
>KV459762.1:0-12596 GCA_001662645.1 Pseudogymnoascus sp. 03VT05
GAGTTCTTAGACTATAGTGTAGTAGTTGCTGTTCTATTGATTTTTAATAATTGCTATGCAGCTATAGAATTAAGGGGTTAACTTGTTCTATATGTACTAAAACCATTCTAACTCTATAACCTGTCCTATAATAGCTGCACTTTAGAAGCAAGCTTTAAACTCTAAGAAGGTTTCATTTGTGTGTCCTTTCTCTCCTATCTATAGGTTGTTAAAGAGGTTCTAGGCCTGTTCTGTCTTATTGCCTATTAGGTAGTACAATCCTAATAGGTCTATCATTTTGTCAGCACTCTAGAAACCATGCGTATTAGATAGGTATTAGGGTTCTAGGTATCTTTTTGCTAGGCTAGTTGTAGTGCCCTATATTAACGCTCTCCTAGAGACGTTAGTAGGGTAGTAGTCCTTATTAACTATAAGTTGGTCCTAAATGGATGTGCTCTATTACATAAAGGTATGTTCTATCCTATTGCTTAGTGGCGTGATTTTCTCTAAGAAGGTGGATTTCTTATAACAATTTAAAGGGTCCTTAGGGTATTGTTATAGTAGAGCTGGGATTAAAGGAGATTAAGTAATACTAATAGGTAGTAGTTAAACAGTGCTAGGTGTGTTTCACATTAGTGATATAGGCAGTTTGTCTTTGTCTTCCTTAATGGTATACATAGGGGTGTCTGCTACTAGGGGCATAGACAGTATTCTAGTCTGGCTAGCTACTAGGGTGGCTATCATTGCTTTAAGCTCTCACATTTTGCTCTTAAGGTTTGCAATGTAATCTAGGGGCCTTTTAGATGGCCCTATAGTTGTGCCTATAGTAGTAGTCTGCCTAGTTGTCATTTATAGCAGTTAACTGTCATTATTAGGTAGTGGGTTTTATGTCGTTTTGCACAACATCCTAATTTAGAGGTGTATTAAGTTATAGTTGATATAGAAGAGTTTAACTTCTAGGGGCCTTTAGCCATTAACACTCTTATTTATAATTACCTCTGTGTGTAAGGGGGTTCTTTTGGATCTTATATCCCATTTAGCACCAACGTGTTAGTGACTTTACCAGCTTACTCTATAGGATTAAACCCTAATCCACTAGCTGTCTATGAGATCTTAGGAATCACAGCTATTTAAAGTTGTTAGGTCTCTACTTTAAAACAGCACTAAGTTGCAGTTAGTAGTGTAATGGTAGTTCTCCTAAGTCGTTCTAGTTGTAGGATATTATTTAAGTACAGCTGTCCCTAGTAGGCGTGATCTTTTTTGTATAATGTAAGGATATAAGGCACTATATCATAAGTAGTTGCATATAGGAGTGTGAGTTAGATATGAGTTAGTGTAATCCTATAGGTCTACTATAAAGGATACAAAAAAGATAAAGGGGGAGCTTACAGCTTCCTACCCCTTAAATATCTATATTAGGTCTAACTTAGCTAATTGCCTTTGTGCCTAACAGTGACGTTGCAACTAGTCTATAACACCCCCAACCCTAGTCCCTTAAATGTTGTAGTGAGGGCATCCCTACACTACCTACAACTACCCTAAGTAAGGAGGCATCCTTATAGTAATGTTATAACATATGTAGTAACACTAGCTATAATGCATAAACTTATTAAGTAGTAGTAGTTGCATCTAAAGAAGATGATTCTAAGTAGATTTAATTAATTTAATGTAGTTAGTGTTTATATAGCTATTTTATAATGTATATATAGGAAAACGTAGTCTACTTACTATAGTAGTCTGTTTGCTATATAAGTACATTAGTACTGTTTAGAATGTAGTGTTTAGTATAGATACTAATATACCTATAGTATCTAGATATATACTTAAGTACATACCTACCTTATAACAGCACTTAGCATAGGTAAAGGGGGAATAGTAGTTTTGTATATAACACTTAACATAAGAATAACTAAGACATATAACTATAAACTTAAAGAGAATTAGGCATCCTATCTACTCTACTATACATAAGCTTATAATTTAGTAGATTAATGCTCTTAATTATGCTAATAGGCATAGTATAGAATCTAAGCCCCTTACTACCTTAAGGAGTAAGTATAGTAAGTAGGGTAAGTAAGGTAAGTAGGGTAAGGTGACATAACATTCTTATATTAATCTTATGTTAGTCTTACATTAATTTTATAATAGTACTAGAGTGTAGCTGTTTTAGCTTATATATGTTCTAGCCTAACTATAAGTTTTACTAGCTTATAAGCTAGCTAGCCTACTCATAAGCTAGCTAGCCTACTTATAAGCTAGATATGTACTATACTTAAGGATCTAACTACTTTTACACTACATAATAAAGAGAGTACAAATCTAAAGTACTATACACTCTCTAGTTTTAAGCCTATTAATAATAAGCTATATAAATAGAGTAATAAACAAAGTAATAAACAGTACCCTTAATATATAGTTTAAAAAGCAAAGGTATTTAACATTATTACATAAGAGCATCTAAAGCTTCTACATATAGGCTATAATAAGGTTTAGCCTACTATTAAGTAAAAATACTATAGAATAAAGTAAGAGGATGTTAAATTTATACTTAAATGGTGTAAGAACTATATACTTAATTAACTAAATATAACAAAAGCTCTATTAGTCCCTATTATAACTAGATGAGCTTAGAAGACAGTTTAAATTAACTTAATTAATATACACTATAAGCCTTTAGGACAATATAAATGGATTCCATATATAAAGGATCACTTCTTAAAGTATACACAGCTATACCTATTAAAAAGCAAGCATGTAGAGCCTATTATAAAGTGCTTTGCTTAATTCATTATAGCTTTCCTACCTCTAAAGATTATGTGGGTTAATAATAGGAAGAAATTTAAAGGGGCCCTACTTATCCTACTTTGTAAGTATAGAATTTAAGTAGTAAATAGAGTACTATAGTTACCTTAAATGTAAGGCCTAGTTAAGTAGGCAAATAGAGTTTGTTAAGAATAAGCTATAAGCTTAGAAAATAGATTATAGGTCTATAGAGTAGAAGGATGGGCTACTTAAGGTTACACTTATAATAAATACTTAAATACACTCTACTATTAGGTGTGTACTAGCAAAGCTACTATTCTAAGATAGGAGTTCTTATATTAACTAGCTTAATAGCTAGGCCTAGAAGGATCTCTTAATTAAAGTTAAGTAAGAAGACCTAACAATGACACTGATTTTTAAGAGTAAGCTTAAGCTAGAGCTTAAGTAATTACTTAAGCTAAAGCCCTAGCTTAAGAGCTTAATTCTAAGCTCTAGTATAGGACCTAGGCTTAAGTGCTAGTTTAGCTTTAGGCTACACCTAACCTTATAATTAAGAGAGCTATAGTAGCTACTTAAAGAGTAAGGGTTTCTATAATATATAAGTATACTAAGTGTTATAGCTCTTAGAAGGCTATTAGCTATAAGAGCCTAATAGTAGAACCTTATAAGAGTTATGTAATAGAACTATAAGAACTGTTAGAACTATTATAGTTCCTATAGTTCCTTATAAAGGACATAGGACAAGACTATAGGAGCTATAAGAACATGTATAGTTCTTATAGTTCCTTATAGAATAGAACTATAAGAACTGTTAGAACTATTAGAGTTCCTATAGTCTTATATAGTTCCCTTTAGTATAACGCTACTATATAAGTAGATAGTTATTCCTTAGATAGGAGCTTTGTGCTTAACTTAATATAGTATTTATTATATACTAGTAACATGTTTTATAAAAGCCTTTATGTCTAATCCCCTACCTCCTCTAATAAGTTAAACTAACAAAACCTCTATAACTTCTATTTGTTTAGAAGCTAGCATTATGCTAAGAAGCATAATATCTAGCACTTTAATGTTAGAGCTATAGTCTCTATAAAGGTGCCTTAAGAGGATAGAACTTTAACTAATAATAAGAGGCTCTTTATATGTGTTCTAGCCCATTCGCAGAGAACCCATATTTGCAAATAGGCTGGCCCATTCGCAAATGGGCTGGCCTAACCACAAATACGAGCCTCTACGGTTAGGCTGGCCCATTCGCAAATATGATGCCAGCCTAGCTATGAATACGAGCCTCTGTAAATCAGCTGACCAAGCAGGGTAATATAGTATAGATATTGTAGATAGAGCCATAATTTGAATTTGATCTATATACTATAAAATGGAAGACCCTACTATTGTGCAGATTAATCCATTTCCTTAAGATGTTCGCACTGCTTTTCAAACCTATATTCATAGCTTAAGCTATAGTAATAGAGAGCGGATTAACTACTTAAAATACTGTCAATTACTCTACTATCTTTAGAACCCATTGTTAAAGCCTACAAATGCAATAGAATCACAACTTAAATATTGTGCGCAATTAGAATTTATGCTTTAAAATGAGAAGCTTTACTATAAGCCTACTACTAGGTTTTAAAATCCACGTTATGTTGTTCTTAAGAGTGAAGCTTTTGATACTATTATTAATGAACACCTACAGCTTCTACACGCAGGCTGTACAAAAACATGGAATATTCTACAACAGAAGTTCTATGGGCTAAAGTGAGAAGAAGTAGAGTTCATATTAAAGAGGTGTAAGAATTGCACTCTAAATCAACCAAATACTACAAAAGCTCCATTAGTCCCTATTATAAGTGGACGGGCGTGGGAGAGGGTTCAAATCAACCTAATTAATATGCGCCATAAGCCTTCAGGGCAATATAAATGGATTCTACATATAAAGGATCACTTCTCGAAATATACACAGCTATACCCATTAAAAAGCAAGCATGCAAAGCCTATTACAGAGTGCTTTGCTCAATTTATTACAGCTTTCTTACCTCTAAAGATTATGTAGGCTGATAATGGGAAGGAATTTAAAGGGGCTCTTCTTATTCTCCTACAGAAGTTTAGAATCCAGGTGATAAATAGAGCACTACAGTCGCCACAAACACAGGGTCTAGTTGAGTAAGTAAATGGAGTTGTAGAAGCAAAGCTATAGGCATGGAAAATGGATCATGGATCTACAGAATGGAAGGATGGCCTACTTGAAGTTACACTTGTAATGAATAGTCAAATCCACTCTACAATTGGGTGTGCGCTAGCTAAGCTACTGTTCTGAGACAGGAGTTCTCATATCAACTAGCTTAATAGCCAGGCCTAGAAGGATCTATTAATTGGAGTTGAGCAGGAAGACCCAACTATGGGCCTGATCTTCAAGAGCGACCTCCTGTCTAAGCTTGAGTCTAAGACGGAAGCTCTAATTGACCCCTAGCAGCAAGAGCTCCAAATTAAGCTCTAGGCTAGAGCTAGAGCTAGAGCTTAAGCTAGAGCTGAAGCTTCAGCTTAAGGTGGAGCTTAAGCTTAAGCTGGAGCTAAAGCTCAAGCTAGAACTAGAGCTTAAGCCAAAGCTTTAGCTTAAGGGGGAGCTAGAGCTTAAGCTGGAGCTGAAGCTTAAGCTGGAACTAGAGCTTAAGCCGAAGCTTCAGCTTAAGTGGGAGCTGGGCTTAAGCTGGCTCTAGAGCTCAATTCTGAGCTCTAGAGCTTAGAATTAGGTTCCGAGCTCAGCTCTAATTCTAAGCGAGAGCTAGAGCTTAAGCTCAAGCTCTAGCTCTAGGCTCAGAATCAAGCTCTAGCTAGAGCTTGAGCTGGAGCTGAGCTTAGAATCGAATTTCTAGGTTCAGAATTCAATTCTAAACCTAGGTTGGTCTCTAAGCAAGAGACAGAGCTTAAGAGCTCAAGGCTTCAGGCTTGAGCGCTAGAGACTAGAATTAAGCTCTTGATTTTAAGCTCTAGTTCTAAGCGTAGCTCTAGCTCTAAGTTTGAGCTAGAGCTGGAGCAAGAGCTCATAATTAAGCTCTCTGGCTTAGGGTTTAATTTTTCTGACCTAGAGCCAGAGCTAGAGCTTAATTCTGAACCCAGGTCTGGCTCTGGCTTAGAGCTAGAGCCAGCGCTCAATTCTAGGCTCTTAGCTCAAGCTAGAACTTGAGCTAGAGCTAGAGCTAGAGCCTAGCTCTAGCCTAAGCTAGAGCTCGGAATTAAGCTCTCTAGCTTAGGGCTCGATTCCGAGCCTAGCTCTGACTCTGAGCCTAAGCCAGAGCAAGAGCTAGAGCTCGATTCTAAGCTCTAGCGTAGGACACGGGCTTGAGTGCCAGCTCAGCCTAGGACTGAGCTATAGGTTGATCCTATAATTAAGAAGGCTATACTAGCTACTTAAAAAGCAAGGGTTTCTATAATACAGAAGTATACTAAGAAGCATGATATTCAACACTTTAAGGTTAGAGCAATTGCTTCCTTAAAGATTCCACAGGAGGATAGAACCTCAACTAATAATAAGAGGATCTTTGCACGGATTCTAGAAGAGCCTTACCCACGCTAGTATTAGGTTATTACATTATCTGGTATTATAGAACGCCTTATACCTACAAAATCGCTTAGAGTTGTAGAGCAGGCTCTATGGGCTAATATTATAATTCTAAGTTCTATAAAGCAAGTAACACTAGGGCTTGTAGGAAGAGAGGCTTCTACAAGCGTACAGGTTAGAATATCATGTCAATGTAAAGGGCAATGTAGTACAAAGAGGTGCTGCTGTTATAAGGAAGGAAAGGAGTGTACTATACACTGTCATCACAATGACCATGACTGTGGCTATTTATCAGGTCTAGCTATACATATAGAAGTGGCTTTAGTTAAGAGGCCAAAGCAGAGGAAGCGTGCAAGGGCTAATACAGAGGGTAATAGCATATAGATAGATATATTATTTACTATTTACTATTCTACAATTACTATTATGAGCCTCTATAGTTGGGCTAGCATCATATTTGCAAATGGGCTAGTCCATTTGTAGAGGCTCGTATTTGTGGTTAGGCTGGCATCATATTTGCAAATGGGCTGGAACATATGCATTCTAGAAGAGCCTTACCCTTATAGATATTAGGTTCTTATATACTCTAGTATTATATAACACCTTATCCCTATAAAATCACTTAGAGTTGTAGAGTAAGCTCTTTAGCCTAATATCCTAATACCTCTTTCTATAAAGTAAGTAATGTTAGGACTTATAGCTAGAGAGGCTTCTATAAGCATATAGGTTAGAATATTATGTTAATGTAAGGGTTAATGTAGTATAAAGAGGTGCTGTTGTTATAAGGAAGTAAAGGAGTGTAGTATACACTATTATAATGACAACTACAACTATAGTAATTTATTAGGTCTAGCTGCTTATATAGAAATAGCTCTAGTTAAGAGGACTTGTTAGAAATAAGCATAGGTAGACATAGTAGGAAACGTAGCTATATAGATTAATTAATTACTTCTACTTCTAATTACTTATACTTATAAACTAGCTAGCTAGCTTATAAGTAGGCTAGCCTAACTATAAGCTAGAAAACTCATAGTTAGGCTAGCTAGCTTACAAGCTAGTAAAACTTATAGTTAGGCTAGAACATATACCTTATTTTATGTACCTTACTCTTATTCTCTATAATCTACCATTTATAGGCTATAAATTTAAGCTATGTAAACTAAGCCCTAAAAAAGTATAGATGTGTTATATTATAACTATAAATTAAGTAACTACATTATAAAGTCTAACGTATTTCACAAGTGAAGCAATCACATAAGCAAAGCGATTACTAAAACACCAAAACGCGTCAACTTTACAAAAGTCAACATGCCATAACTAACACAAGCTAAATCCTCTAATCAGGAGGGTAGAATACTTCTAGCTATCCAATTAATTAAGGAAGGGCATATTCAAAGTATTTAAGCAGGCGCAATGTTATATGATGTCCTATATACAACTCTCTATAAGTAGTTGCATAGAAAGGCTCCTTAACGCAACTCTACCCCTAACTTACGAAAATTGACTCTATACGAAGAGTCAGCTCTTGTTTAGTACATCCTTGACCTAGATTCGCGTGGATTTCCGCCCCAGCTGCAAGCTGTGTAAGAAATGGCTAATCTACTACTCTCTAAACAAGGCGAGGGCCCTGTTAGGAAGAACTAGACTACCAACTTCATAATGCGTCATATGGAAATCAAAGCAAAGTTTAGTCGAAAGTATGATTATAAACGAGCAAAATGTGAAGATCTAAAGATAATTAAAGGGTGGTTCTCCCTCATATGAAACATAGTTGCAAAATACAGAATCTTAGAGTAGGATATCTACAACTTTAATGAAGCAGGTTTTGTAATAGGAGTTATTGCTACTGCAAAGGTAGTCATAAGCTTAGAAGCAAAGAGCCGTCTAAAGACTATACAGCCAGGGAATAGAGAGTAGGTGTTAATTATCTAAGGTGTTAATTTGTATAGATGGGCACTCCTGCCGTTCATCATTTTTAAGGTGCAGAATCACCTCTCTACTTAGTACAAGGACTTAGGATTACTAGACGATTAGGTGATTACGCTAAGTGAGAATGGGTGGACCTTAAATTCAATTAGGTACAAGTGGATTCAACACTTTAATTAACATATAAGCACTCATACAATCAGAACCTATTAACTTCTTATTCTTAATAGACATAAGAGCTACCTCTTAGCTCAATTTCAGCACTACTGCATAGAACGGAAGAAAATCACCCTCTGTATGCCACTACACTCCTCACACATTCTTCAGCTGCTTAACGTAAGCTGCTTCGCTCTACTAAAGCTTTTGTATAGACGTTAGATTGAAACCTTTGTACAGAATAGGCTAAACCATATCATAAAGCTTGAGTTTCTCTCTGTATTTAAGGAAGCATTTAAAGCTACGTTTACAGAGCAGAACATTAAGAGCAGATTCTAAGCTATAGGGCTAGTTCCGTACAAGCCACAGAGCGTCCTCTCTTACTTAAATCTACACTTAAGGACTCTAACTCCTCCTATAGTTAAGAGTAACAATTAGACTTTAAAGACTCCTCAAACTATAAGGGAGCTTAACTTTCAAACAGAGCACGTTAGGAACTGCATTATATAGCATTAGAATAGCTCTCCTAGCTTAATTACTAACGCACTAAGCTGGCTTGCTAAAGGAGCTTAGGTTATGATGCATTCTGCTACTCTACTTAAGGCAGAAGTTAAGGCTCTACAGGCAGCAAATGAATAGAAAAAGAGAAGGGAAAGGAAGCGCAAGAGGCATATAATGTAAGGGGGAAGCCTCTCTATATAAGATGTAGAGGATATCCTTTAGAGTGCTAAGGTTAATGCTTAAGTCCATATAGAGGTGGCAAGTGAGAGTAGTTAGCAGGTGGGCTCTAAGGGCTGACAGAAGCGCTATAGCTAATGTGAGAAAATCAGACATAATACCTGTACATGTAAGAGGCGCTAGGAATCAATTGCGATTAAATGAGGGTTATTATGTAGGGTGGTGGTATAGTAGTAGGCAGTAATAGTCAATTTTAGTGTTTTGGTGATTGCTTCGCTTATGTGATCGCTTTGCTTATGAAATACATTATATAATTTAGAGAATTAGAATAGGAACTAAATCTATAATCTAATTGTAAGGATGCCTCCTTACTTAGGGTAGTGTAACGCTAGGTCTTAAACGTATAAGACTTATAGAGGTTTTGTTGGTTTTAACTTATTAGAGGAGGCAGGGGATTAGACACAAAGGCTTTCGTAAAACACGTTACTAGTATATAACAAATACTGTATTAAGTTGAGCATAAAGCTCCTATCTAAGAACTAACTATCTACTTATATAGAGGCGTTGTGCCAAAGGGATATTCTAGATATTTGGATATTCCTAAATATCCCAACTATCCAAATATCCATTACGTGGCCAAATGGATATTCTAGATATTTAGATATTCCTAAATATCCCAACTATCCAAATATCCATCATGTGGGGTTAGGGATGCTATTGGTTCTAGAGACCTGTCGTCCTAGGAGTCGCCTAGCCAATCACATCCTAATCCGAGCTGTAACACTAGGTGTGTTTTACATAGGGTACGTTTGAGTGTCTAATTAATTGTCAGTGTGGTCGTCCACATCTTTAACGGTAGGTATTAGTGTTGACGCTGTAGGCGCAGGTGTAGGCGTAGAGGTGGGGGTGGTCTAGTTCGCTATAAGAGCTGTAAGCATTGCCTTGATTTCCTGCATCTAAGCCTTAAGGCTTATGATACGATCCGGCTCCGTTTTAGTAGGTGGAGCAGTTGTAGGAGGAGTAGTCGTTGTGCTTTGCTATGTTGTTATTTAAGGCAGTTAACCATTATTGTCTTAGGTGATGTTTAACATTAGCATCTTTAACATATTAGTATAGGGGTGCATTAAGTTGTAGTTAATACAGAAGAGTCTAACTTCTAGGGGCCTTTAGCCATTAACACTCTTGTTCACAATTGCCTCTATGCGTAAGGGGGTTCTTTAGGATCTTATATCCTATTCAGCACTAACGCGTTAGCGACTTTACTAGCTTACTCTATAGGATCAAACCCTAATCCACTAGCTGTCTATGAGATCTTAGGAATCACAGCTATTTAAAGTCGTTAGGTCTCTACTTCAAAACGGCACCAAGTTGCAGTTAGTGTAGTAGTGTTTTAATAGTTCTCCTAAGTCGTTTAGTTATAGGATATTATTTAAGTACGGCTGTCCCTAGTAGGCGTGATCTTTTTTGTATAATGTAAGGATATAGGGCACTATATCATAAGAAGTGGCATATAGGAGTGTAAGTTGGATATAAGTCAGTGTAATCCTATAGGTCTACTATAAAGGATACAAAAAAGATGAAGGGGGAGCTTATGGCTTCCTACCCCTTATGTACCTAAATGGGGTCTGTCTTAGTTAACCCGCCTTCCTGCCTGTCACATGACCTGCAACCCATCTGTATCAGCCCTAAGTAAGGAGGCATCCTTACAAATAGGGCCCTTACTTCATTTAGAGAGTAGTAGGTCTGCCATTTCTTGCACAGCTTATGGCTAGGGTAGGAATCCACACAAATCTAGGTTAAGGATGTACTGAACGAGAGCTGACTCTTTGTATAGAGTCAACTTACGTGAGTTAGGAGTAGAGTTGCGTTAGGAAGCTACCCCATTCATTTGCTCTTATAAGGTTGAATAAGGGATATCATACAACATTACAGTAGCTTAAATACTTTGAATATGGCCTTGTTTAATTGATTAGATAGCTAGTAGTATCCTACCCTCTTAATTAGAGGTTTTAGCTTAAGTTAGTGTTGCCATAAGTTGAATTGTGTTAAGTTGACGCGTTTTGGTGTTTTGGTGACTAGTTTGCTTATGTGACTGGTTTGCTTATGAAATACGTTATAGATTCCATTAGTGCTACTTCCTATTTATAGAACTAAATCCTATAGATCTTCTACTATAGAGGCTTACTTATTACCTAGACCTAGAAGATGTAATAGATAAAACGCTTCTAGATTACAATATAGTATATATGCCTAGCATTAGTCTATAGGGGCTAAAAGGGTATAGGCTAGAAATAGTATAGGTAGTAGGTCTAAAGCTAATAGTAGAGCTAGTAATGTGTCTATCTAAGGGTCTCTTCTACCTAGGTAAACATTTAGTTAGTAGCCTAGAGGAGAATACATAGCTTTGCCTTATTAGCAGCAGGGCTTATAAACTTAGTGCTAGCCTAGTCTCTAAGCACATAGTTGTTATCTAAGGATGTTAGCTATAGGGTGCTTATAGACAAGATATCTACTAGGTAGTTTACTAGCTAGACTAGCTACTTTATATGCTTAAGCTAGAGCATAGTCTCATTATTGTTAACATAAGAGCAGCTGTTAATCTCATAGTCCTCGTTTGTAGTAAGGAGGTGTAAATCCTCCTCCTCTTCTTAAATTAGAAGGAGAGCGTCTTTGCTAAGCATTAGAGGCTCTATAGCACTTAACGTGTAAGCTGTATCTTAGGTTATACCTTTTTAGATGCTCGTTATTATGTATATGACAGGAAGGGCAGCTAGGGCATGTGTAGCCATCTTAGGGGTAGGGGCCTGCCTACTGCAGACTAGAAGGGGTTGTAAGGGTTGCAAGGACGCGCAGCACGCGGACGCGTTGGTTGTACAGCATAATACGACGAAAGCCTACTAAGGGACACGTTTGGCAGGAAGGGGTAGTGTGGCGTAATGACAGGGGTGCAGCGAATTAGTAGGCTAGGATCAGGCATTACAGCGCACGGCTGCTAAAGCCTTAGAGGACATAGGTGGCGTATAGAGATGCAAACTGACTGTAAAGTCCGTTAGGTGAGGGTTTAAGATTTTGTGCAGGCTGAGATTGTTAGACATATAGGTTACTTAGGGGGCGCTGTAGGTTGTTTCTTTAATGACTGTAGGTGCATAGGAGGGTGATGTAGGGTTAGAAACTTGAGTATACTCATGAGTATTAGCACGTACTCATACTCATGAGTATTGTAAATCCTTGTACTTATACTCATACTCAAATACTCATGAGTTACTTAAGTAACTTATGAGTATTCCCTAATTAGGATTAGCTCTGCTTAGTTAGCATAAAATTAAAATAGAAGTTTCAAGAAAATGATTTATAATATAATTTACTACTTACTAATATAATAGAAGGATCTAGACACTAATTTATAATATAATTAGTAAGATAGAAGGGTCTAGAAACTAAGGTAGAAACTTCTAGAAAGTTATTATTTTATATAAATATCTATAATATTTCCCTCTTATATTCTTCTAACAAACATTATAATAAAATACTTTAT
>KV459764.1:0-12572 GCA_001662645.1 Pseudogymnoascus sp. 03VT05
TACGGAGTTGAGCATCAACCTCAGCACTCTGAAGGATATCCTCTCCCTCTCGTACGGAGAGACTGCCCCCTTGCATTATACGCCTCTTGCGCTTCCTTTCCCTCCTCTTTTTCTGTTCATTTGCTGCCTGTAGAGCCTTAACTTCTGCCTTAAGTAGAACAGCAGAATGCATCATCATTTCTGCCCCTTTAACAAGGTAGCTAACAGCATCATTAATTGAGGTAGGAGAGCTGTTCTGATGTCGTACGATGCGGTTCTTAATATGCTCTGTTTAAAAGTTAAGCTCCCTTATAGTTTGAGGAGTCTTTGAAGTCTAGTTGTCACTCTTAACTATAGGAGGGGTTAGAGTCCTTAAGCGTAGATTTAAGTGAGAGAGGACACTCTACGGCTCGTACGGAACTAGTCCTGTAGCTTAGAATCCGCTCTTAATGTTCTGCTCTGTAAATGTCGCTTTGAATGCTTCTTTAAATGCAGAGAGAAACTCAAGCTTTGTGATGTGGTTTAGCCGGTTCTGTATAAAGGTTTTAATCTAACGTCCGTACGAAAGCTTTAGCAGCGCAAAGCAGCTTACATCAAGTGGCTGAAGAATGTGCGAGGAGTGTAGTGGCATACAGAGGGTGATTATCTTCTGTTCTGTACAGTAGTGTTGAAATTGAGCTAAGAGGTGGCTCTCATGCCCATCAAGAATAAGAAGGCGATAGGTTCTGATTGTACGAGTGCTTGTATGTCAATCGAAGTGTTGAATCCACTTGTACCTAATTGAATTTGAAGTCCACCCATTCTTACTTAGCGTAATCACCTAATTGTCTAGTAATTCCGAGTCCTCATACCATGCAGAGAGGTGGTTCTACGCCTTAAAAATAATGAACGGCAGGAGTGCCCATCCGTACGAATTAACACCTTAAATAATCAACACCCACTCTCTATTTCCAGGCTGTATAGTCTTTAGACAGCTCTTTGCTTCTGAGCTTATAGCTACCTTTGCAGTAGCAATAACTCCCATTGCGAAACCTGCTTCATCAAAGTTGTAGATATCCTGCTCTAAGATGCTGTATTTTGCAACTGTGTTTCGTACGAGAGAGAACCACCCTTTAATTATCTTTGGATCTTCACATTTTGCTCGTTTGTAATCGTACTTCCGACTAAACTTTGCTTTGATTTCCGTACGACGCGTTATGAAGTTAGTAGTCCAGTTCTTCCCAGTAGGGCTCTCGCCTCGTTCAGAGAGTAGTAGGTCTGCCATTTCTTGCACAGCTTGCAGCCGGGGCGGAAATCCGCGCGAATCTAGGTCGAGTATATACCAAACGAGAGCTGACTCTTCGTACGGAGTTAATTTTCGTGAGTTAGGGGTAGAGTCGCGTCGGGAAGTCATTCCGTTCATTCGGTTAGTAATAGTTCTAGGCGATACATCGTACGACATTGCAGCAGCTCAGACACTCTTAAATTGATGTTGTTTAAGTGCTTGAATAGCTAATAGTTTTCTACCCTCTTGATTAGAGGATTTAGCTTGAGTTGGTGTTGCCATAGGTTGAGTTTTGTTAAGTTGACGCGTTTTCGTGTTTTCGTGCGCAACTCGCTTGTGTGCGCAACTCGCTTGTGAAATACGTTATTCATAGTTGATTTTATATTGCGGCAACTTTTAGTCATACTCGGCCAATTCTAGAACATATGTACATGTCATGGAGGTATGTCCTCGCGGACACTGTCCTTCGAGATAAAAAAAAAAATACATGTCTAATCAAACGCCCTTTCACGCATCCTATCTAAAACAACTTATTCGGCGTATCTAAATACCAAGTAGGATTCTCCTCCGCCTCCTTGACAGAGAACCCGTTTCCTAAGAAACGGAACCTGTTGTTCGAGTCCAACGTGTACTCGTAGTCCTCGCCTCGGAAGTTCTCAAACATGTGGAACCAGTGAATGCGGCTCCCAGGATGCAGCGCAATGATGGGTCCATCGGCCGTGCCATTCTTGTACCACGACCGACAGTTGCCGGACCACGAAGTCCGTGGCATGAAGGCTTGGATGTGCTCGGTGAAGTCGCGAACAGCATCTTCTTTTGGCTGAACGGCTTTGATGCCCTCTGTCTGGCATTTTTTCAGCATGCTGACTATATATTTAGCCACATGTTCGGAAATAGTGAGGACACTGCCATGGCCAATCGGGGCGCTCGGTCCTAGGAATACTGCAAAGTAATAAGATTAATAAAAGCTCTTTTGGGGCGCAGCATAGAACACTGAAGATACCAGCGAGACGACTTACCAAAGTAGTTGGGCACATTAGGGACCGCACACGACATGTATGCTGATGGTATTCCGTTCCTCCATGTGTCTTGCAGGTTGCCTTTCCTGCCAATAATAGGAAATCTCGGGCAGAAAGAGACGTCGAAGCCAGTTGCGCATATAATAGCATCAACCTCGACCACCTCGCCGGACGTTAACTCAAGACCTTTCTCTGTAATTTTGGCGATTCCTTGTGTGACAACCCGAACTTTCTCCTTTCCAAGCGACTCTAGGTAACCCACTCCAGGTGTCAACCTGCGGCAACCGACTGGAAATTTAGGAATCATGGCATCCATAAGTTCTTGGTTTCCGCCTAAAGCCCTTGTCATGTGGGCTACCATAATCTTTCTACTGGCTTCCCCCAATGTTTTGACATCCACTTGCTAAGGGTCGCAAAAGTTTAGTAAGAGTACATCACCTAATAAAAAATCGGTCCATATGGGGTGTACTCACAGCCTTGAACCTGGCATTGACCTGTTCCTCAACTGCCTTAATAAAACCTCTGTAATAATCATTATCGGCCTTGAATCTATCTTTCTGCTCTGTAGTGAATTTATCGCCATCCATCTTTATGGATTGAATAATTTCGGCGGAATTTCCTTTCAGCATCCGTTCGGTTTGTGGTGGTGCAATCCATGTGGGCGAGCGAATAACATGAACAAGCTCTTTAACATCTATTTCAATGTTAGAATTTATACTGTGATATGACGATGTGGATACATACGGGGTTGGATCTTGGGTACGATTTGAACTCCTGACGAGCCATTCCCAATAACTACAACCTTCTTGTTATTGTAATCGAAGTTCTCGGGCCAAGAGGCACTATGGACCAATTCGCCCTTGAAGTCATGAAGCCCTGTAATCGCAGGCCACTTCCAGTTACTGTCCCATAATTAGCCAGTGGTCGGATAGCAAAAATATCATTGAAACTCACTTTAAAATGCCCGAAGCATTAAGAAGGAAGTTACAGTGATCATTGAACACCTCTCCAGTTATTGTGTTTTTGATCTTCAAAAGCCACTCTCCAAGATCTTCATTCCACTCAGCCCGAATAATTTCGTTGGACAATTTTATCTCTGGTCGCATGCCCTCCTCGTCGCACAGCCGACAGAGGTATTCTTGGATCTCAGTAGAATCGGCAGAGAATTTGGTCCAATTAGGATTTGGCCTCCATGAAAATTGGTAATTGTGGGATGGGTGGTCGCATTGGCATCCAGGGTAACGATTTTCGTACCAAGTTCCTCCGATCTCTGGGTTCTTTTCGTAGACGACGTGATCGTAGTTGGTCATGTGCGTGCGTAATGTTTTGATCAAGTTGAGGCCGCTGGCGCCGGCACCGATGGTCACGATTCTTATCTGTCGAGCTGTACCATATGGTTGCTCCAGAACTTTATACGATGTATCGTCGCCATTTGTGGTCGCGGTGCTCGCGTTATCCACTGCGGGAAGTTTGCTCTCAAATGAGCCCATTTTAGATATCGAGGTTCGAGTTGGAGACTGCGGGGTATTCTCTTGGCCTTTTTCTGAGGCTTATACTGACCAACAATTACACAGGGACGAAAGGATGTTTTAATATAATACTTTGACCTGTGATAAATGTTCAAGTACAAGTAAGCCGCGCCTAACAGGATAAGGGGATGAACTACAGTGCCTGATGCCGCACTCGGCCATGAGATATCTAAGTTATGAAATCAATACTGGCTAAATGTCACATATTCCATATGCCATATGCCGTATGCCACTGCATAGGTCGTTATTCCAAGGCACGTGCCATTACCGGGACCGCTGTCGTTGCCATTACCGTTGTCTCGTACCGAAACTCGTCATCGGTTTCGGTTCTTGTGACTTCGGCTTCGACAACCGATTAAACGAACTGTCATCCTGTTACTCATTATACCCCGCACTGGCATACTGTTATACCCTACGCTAGAATTGATAAGAACTTTATCAGCGAAGTTGAATCCATAACACAAGTCTAACTTATAACTCAAAACCGTCATCTGCTCTCACTCACCATAATCAAATCCAAATATTACATACAAACATAACAACCCGCCAACATGCCTGTCGCTATTGTTACCGGTTCTTCAAGGGGTATTGGAAGGGCAATTGCTTTGCAGTTGGCTGATGATGGAATGGACATTGCAGTTAGTTTTGCCATGCCGCGACTCTGCCAGTTGAGTTAGGCTTGTGTTAATCTCAAAAACAAATAGATCAATGACATCGAGCAACAATCGGCATCTATGGAAAGTGTCAAGGCTGAAGTCGAGAAGAAAGGTGTGATATTAAAGCTGCCGTTTATTTTCTATCGACTGAATATGATGGATTATAACATCCCAATGGAAGCTAACAGTCTATGATAGGCAGACGAGCGATTGTTGTTGTTGCGGATGTAAGCGTTGAGGAGGATGTGAAGAGATTGGTTGACACAACAGTGGAACAACTTGGGGAGTTGAACGTATGATATCTCTGTATAGCTACACCAACAACACTAATTTATGTTAGGTCATGGTTTCAAATGCTGGAATTATCGTAACAAAGCGCCTATTTGAGGTCTCCGTGGCTGAATGGGACAAAGTACAACAGGTACTCACCACTCGCCAGCCCTTGTACGATTACATGACTAACACTACTCCAAGGTAAACGTTAGAGGCATGTTCTTATGTTACCGTGAAGCAGGTATGTGTGAGCGTTTCCGATATACATTTTTATCTAATAATTTCTAGGGAGACAGATGATTGCTCAAGGCAAGGGCGGTAAAATTATTGGTGCTGCATCGATTGCTGCCTTTAGGCCTGTAAGTGCTACCTTGCATTTCGGTTGACACATGCTAACTTTTTCTGACGTCGGGAAATGCATTACCTTACTCTGTGAGTAAATGGGCAGTTCGAGGACTCACGCAGGCGGTTGCGTTGGAACTTGCAGAGCATGGAATTAATGTAAGTCTCTAGAATTTGGTTTTAAAAAATAAAAAGCTAACAACATTGCAGGTTAACGGCAAGCTAACCCCGCTCGCTGTTTAAATGAAAGCCAACTAACAGACTATTAAGCTTATTGCCCTGGACCTGTCAGCACTGATGTAAGTCCCGTTCTGCCTCCGTTCAGTATGTATACTAAATCTTATTACAGATGTGGGACGCTATTGATGCAAGCGTGGCAGCAAGAACCGGACTTGCTAAAGGCGAGGCCTTTGAGAGGTCTATTCAGTCCCGATCTGCAATAAAGAAGGCCCAGGTATGTTGCAATCCTGTTAACAGCAGATGATTACACAAACGACTCGGTTTGTTAACAGAACTACAGACTCCGGAGGATATCGCGAATATGGTGAGCTTCCTTGCCAGCGATAAAGCGAGGATGATCACAGGGCAGAGCATGATTGTTGACGGAGGTAAGTTTTGAGCTTCAATAATTTGTTGTGGGAAGCTGCTAACTATAAATGTTACCAAGGTATCGTCTTCTCATGAGTGTGTCAGATGTTTATGTAAAGCAATGCATAATCTGTTTCTGTTTTTTGAGAATCCGTGTTTCTCACCATAGCTTTACTATAGAATGATAAATATTATGAAATACCTAGACTTCTTTCATTTATTTTGCCCAACCCAATGACTGGTGAATCGCTGGCGTTTTCCTCGGTGACACTAAACCCGCAATTACGTCCTGCGGCATTTGACTTAGGCTTTTACTAAAGTGCTATTTTAGATGAGGTTCTTTTATACAAGCCCCTCTCCTGGATTGTAGGTTTAGCGATTGCACTGGCTAGTAATTTGTTCATAGGCTGGCTGGCGATACTAGTGGCAGCGAAAATGACATTTTTAGTGATATCAGGAACGGCGCAAGGGTCACCAGGTAGTACAGTATACAGGCACACTAGAATAGACGAGTAATTATGTATCTATGCTATCTAATTAATTCGCGTATTTCTGCAGGAGAGGTGAAGCCTTCAGCCAGGGCAGCTATTGCTGCGTAAACTCCGTTTGGTGCGAAGCTGGCATATCGGCGGAGCGGAAGCTATTCAGTTCGGGAACTGAGCACACCCTCTCTGGATCTTGCATATGCCGCGCATTATACCGGGGTTTGACAATATAGAGCAATTAACCCCAGGTTTACTAGGAAAAATCACGATTGCCACATTTAGAGCCGATAGGTTCACAAACTTCAGTATACTATCGGCAGACCCGGGGTTGCGGGGATATGCGGGGTACATGCAAAGGCAATAATAGTCTGGGGTTTGTGTGGGGAAGCAATGGCCTGGTAGCCAATAAAGAACCAAGTGACAGCCGTGATCCAATAATTACTGATCCAGCATTCCCTACAACTCGGTATGGGCCCGAGATCTTCAGGTGGTTTACCAGAATAGTCTCGTACAAAACATGTATAATCTCGGCAACATACCCATAGCATTCACATCCTTCGGTAAAGTATAATTATGCATATATAGAAGACTAACAATGAAATATAAATAATTATATCTCAACCTCTACAGCATTTTCTTCGGACTTCAAGACTCCTCAACAATCAACAATCAACAATCAACACTTGCTTTCGTGCGACTTCAAATATGCAAACCCAGCAACATGGCAGTACTGAGGACGGCGACTGTGAGAAGGCAATGCACATGGGTGATGAAGGCGCCGCCAAATCACCAATAACAACCGATCTAGAAAATGCCAGGAATGCCGCTCTCATGGCGTTATCTCCGACAGAAAAACGCAAAGTCATCCGCCGGGTTGACTTACGGGTCACTTGTGTTCTCGGATTGATATACTGCATCAGCCAAATGGATCGCAATAACCTCGGATTTGCAGCAATTGCTGGAATGAACGCAGATCTCGGCATGGATGGCACAAAATACTCAATAGTCATCCTAGTCATGTTCATCACTTACGTGGCGTTTCAGCCCGTTGCGACTGTGTTGATGCGGATTATTGGACCTCGATACTTTCTGTCTGCTATCACAGTCTCATGGGGTGCTGTGGTAATTGGCTTCGGATTTTCCACAAAATGGTGGGAATTGATACCACTCCGACTCGTGCTAGGAGCGCTAGAAGCTGGTGTTTTTCCTGGTTCGGTATACCTTCTCTCATGCTGGTATCCCCGGTACGACCTGCAGAAGCGCACCGCATTGTTCTACCTCATTGGAACTATTGCAAGTGCATTTACGGGTATCCTAGCATATGGCCTGTCGCAAATGGAAGGCTTGGGATCTGGAGCTGGTTTAGGCACTCATTTTGGTCCAACTGAGGCCAACCCAAATGCCCCGGCAGGCATTATGAGTGGCATTGCGGGTTGGAGGTGGATCTTTATCATGCTTGGCGTAATCACCGTCGTCTGTGGCCTTATTTCTCTGTTCTTCATTGTCGACTTCCCGGAAAACGCTTCGAAGAAGTCCTTCGGGATGACATTTCTCAACGAGAAGGAGGTCGCATTCTTCGTTGCAAGAATTGAGGAGGACAGACTGGATGTTGTTGCTGAAGAGTTTAACCTGCGCGCGTATTTGAAAAACGCCGCAGATCTGAAGCTGTGGGCATTCGCTTCTCTGTTCGGTCTTACAACAACTACCAACTATGCTGTGGCATATTTCTTGCCCATCATCCTCCGAAACAGCATGGGCTTTTCGATCGCCCAAGCACAATGTCTTACTGCGCCTCCGTTTGTCGCTGCTGGTATTACAATGATAACGCTGGGGTGGATCTCCGACAAATATCGCATTAGAGGTCCTATTGTTCTTTTAAATGCCACCGTGAGCATTATTGGTACGTTAAAGCTCCATCTACAGTGCCACTCTCATGGCTAATAATATTACCAGGTCTCTGCATCCTAGGCTTTGCTAAGGGCACCGCCGTACGATACTTTAGCGTCTTCCTCATTGCAAGTACCGGAAACTCCAACACTCCTGGTATAGTCACCTGGCAGTCAAACAACGTCAGGGGTCAGTGGAAACGGGCTTTTGGCTCTGCTGCTGTTGTGGCTTTTGGCGGATTAGGCGGGATTATTGGAGGAACAGTTTTTCGAACAGAAGATGCCCCATTGTATCGACCTGGCATCTATGCCTGTCTCATCGCAAACTTCCTAATTGTTGCCATTAGTTTAGTTCTGATGATGACGCTGCACAGAGCGAACAAGCGGGCCGACTCGGGGCAAAAGGTTATCCAGGGTCTCGCCAGTTTCAGATATGCCGTGTAAAAATACTATGTAGCGCGTGCAGTTAGTTAGGAGATGTATTCACAGTTGTTATTATGTAGCGCGCGTAGTTAGTTAACAGAAGTATTCACAGTTGTTCTTTACTAAGGCCGTTTGCCGTGTTTATAGTGAGTGAATAAATATGATGAGTATACTGAAAGAGACGGCTAGTTTGACGGGAATAAAGCTTCTTAATCACAACTTTAGTAATGCTCATTTGTATCTTATCAATCTGCAAGCATAGATACTCCTTTTCAATGAAACCAAACAGTTCCACGTAAAGCGATCATGGCTAGGTTGTCTGGTCTTGACGAGTTCTGTAGGTGCTAGGAAGACTATGGTTTTAAATTTACCTGCAAGGAAACTCTATAAAAAATAATGCATTATCTCATTATTCGTCGTATGTGAGAAGCTTCTTTAATCGCAGAATCTCAGTTATGCACTTTGTCTATTTATTTAATCATTTAAGCTCTCCGTTTGCCTTCAATTCCGCAATAACAGCGCTGGCAATCAAAAACGCGTCCCGGCCCGCAGGTACACCAGTATAAATCATAGTGTGCCTAATAGCCTCGCAGATCTCCTCTTCAGTCAAGCCAACATTGAGCGCAGCCTGTACATGAATCTTCAACTCCGGGCCTCGACCAAGTGCCGTTAAGATACCAATGTTCAATAGTGACCGTTGCTTGAGCTCGAGACCGGGGCGGGCATATGATGCAAAGCAGACTTCTGTTATGAATTCCGAGCTTGTCTTGGTGAAAATATCTGGCTGTTTCTGGTTAGAGATGTGGTGGTAAAGAGTAGCGTGTTAATTACACGGCACTTACCTCACCGGCTGGCTTCATCTTTGAGAGTAGAGCATCCCCTAGGACTTTCCTCCTCATCTCAATCCCCAATTTCATCGCATCAGATGGTGCTGAAGATTCGGCAGACATGATTTAGGTTTAAAAGTTATAGCTTTCTAGGTGATTATTGTAAATGTGGGCGATGGACATAGTTTATGAGAAAGCTAAGAGCCATAGCTTTACAGTGACTTTTGCCGAAGTCAAACCATTCCCGCTTTCGCAGCACTACCGAACTTCATCCAACACAACTGATACTTTCCGCGGGTCTCGGTTCGCTCGCCGACTGGACTGTACTTATTGCCACAACCGAATTCATCAACGGTATACTTGATATTAGGGTAGATCTTGTACGAGCTGGTAACAACGGGATAGGGGGTAGAAGGTAGCGGGGTAGCGGGGAGTGGCTTTATTCCCGTCGAACTAACCGCATCTTTCTTCAGGGTAATTAATCACAATATTTATTCACTCACTATAAATACAGCAAACTGCCTTGGTAACAGAATCACATCGAAGCCATGTGGGAGAGCATACATGAGAGTCAACAGATGACATCCAGGGCGCTTAAACAAACGGGAGATTGACATTGGTAAAGTTTATTTAGTAAATAAATAAAAACCCAAGGATTTTATTCATGACGTTGTAGAGTGCTCCTCCGCAATAATTGAGAGACAAGGTTCCCCAACTTACGGCATCAGCCCAAGCCTGCCACAACCATCCCCTGTAGCGTATCAAATCTGCGCAAGCCCCCCATCAACAGCAACCTCACTAGCAGTCATAAAACTACTATCCCCCGACGCCAAAAACGCCGCCACCGCCCCCATCTCCTCCGGCTCCGCCATCCGCTTCATCAAATTCAACTCCGCAAAGACCTTCATCCCCTCCTCCCCCAACGCCTCCTTCGCCAGCTCCGTCGCCGTACACGCCGGCGAAAGCACATTAACCCTAATCCCCGTCCCCTTCAGATCCTCTCCCCACGTCAAGGCCAGGTTGCGCACGGCCGCTTTGCTCGCGGCGTAGAGACTGAATGCGGGGGACCCAGTGGTGCCGGCGCTCGACCCGGTTAGGATGATTGAGCCGCCCTGGTTCATGAGGGGGAGGGCTTTTTGGACGGTGAAGATCGTGCCTTTGATGTTTATGTCGAGGATCTCGTCGATGTGTTCGATGGTGATGGAGCCGAGCTTGAGTTGGCTTCCTACGCCGGCGTTGGCGAAGACGATGTCGAGGGTGCCGCGCTCGGATTTTATGGCGGCGTAGAGGCGGTCTAGGTCGTCTAGGGAGGAGATGGAGCCTTGGATGGCGCGGGCGTTGGGCCCGAGGACGGAGAGGGCGGCGGAGAGCTGGTCCTGGCGTCGGCCGAAGATGAAGACGAAGGCGCCTTCGGAGATGAAGCGCTTTGCTGAGGCGAGGCCGATGCCAGTTGCGCCGCCGGTGATGACGGCGGTTTTTCCGTTGAGTCGTGACATGTTGTGTATTGTTTGTTGGAGATGAAGTAGTTTAAATAGATAGGTTATAGCTGAGGAGTCTGGATAAGAGGTAATGATTGTATCTCTAGAGTGGACATACCATCCTCTTATATAGGAATAACGAGCAGTGTTATTACCTGAGGAAGGATACAACCGGCCGACCAAACGGCCTTCTACTTATGATTATTTATCCGGCCACCCACGGTCGAAACTGCCATTTTATTATCTATTATATATGTTAACACACAATTACGAATATATACCATTACAAATCATCAACTTCCAGAAGGTCGAGAAATAAAAATTGTTCTGTCAATGAGGCCGTTGAGAACTCCGCGTCCCGGCGGAGTTCATGATGATTATAAAACCGCCACTTATCACCGCCGCCGCCAAATTCCTTAACAAGCCTACATCAACAACCATACTTTTTAGCTTAACCACTTAAATAAATATACTATATAGCAAGCAAGTCCTTCTTGCGTGACAGCAAATTCGCCTTATTTCCACCTCCATAAACCCATCATCATGCCCACCACCACCACCCCCATAATCCTCATCCTCGGCGCGGGCCCCAACATCGGGCAAGCAGTAGCCCGCCTCTTCGCCTCCAAAGGCTACAAAGTCGCTCTCGCATCTCGCTCCCAAAAAGAGACAGAAAGCACGGATAATCAACTAAACATCACTTGTGATTTTTCAAACTCCGATGATGTCGTCGATGCATTTGCAAAGGTTAAGAAGGTGTTTGGTATTCCCAGCGTGGTGGTTTATAACGGTAAGCCCCCTAATGGTTAAGAATGCGTCTGAATGGATCCCTACTGACAACTCGCAGTCAGCGCATCAACATTCACCCCAGCTCAGGATCCATTCGCCCTCCCCCTAGCGGATTTGAATAAAGATCTCGCAATCAACATAACCAGCGCCTTCGTCGCCGCCCAACAAGCAGCGGCCGGTTTTGCAGAGCTCCCTGCTTCTGCGGCGCGGACATTCATTTACACAGGCAACATCCTCAACGTCTCCATCCTCCCCGGCTTTCTCTCCCAGGGGATGGGGAAATCGGCTGGTGCACACATGATCTGGGCTGCTTCAGCAGCATATAAAGATCGCGGATTTAAGTAAGCTGTTTCTATTTCAATTTCTATTTCCATTTTTCCTCCTTTCTAAATTTCGCAAGTGAGAAGAAGGACGAAGATTAAAGTGTGACTAGATTCTACTACGCCGATGAACGGAAAGCGGATGGGACGCCCATATACAGAGTTAACGGCGACGCGCACGCGGAGCTTTACTTGAAGCTGGCGGAGGGGGAGGGGCAGGGGGAGTGGATGCAGACGTTTGTTAAAGGTGCAGGATATGTGGGGTTTGAGAGTCAGTACGTGTCTTCTATCTAAGGGATTGCTTGGGGGTCTAAGGTCTAGTGTTGTGAGTTTCATATAGTTGTGTTAAAATTCAAGTGTTGAAATTTAAATATATGTTCCGGCCCTGCCGCCAATATAGCCACTTGGCCAACTGGCCGGCCCTGCCACCAAGATCCCACTTTTCGGCAGGGCCGGCCCTCCGGCTAAGTGGCGGTGTAGATAGTAGAAAATTCAAATATTCCGTATTCTCTGTATTCTGTATTCTGTATTCTACAACTATTAAAACTATGGCTACTATTACTTCTATTAACCCATTTCCAAGTACTGTACGCACTGCTTTTGAGGCCTATCTAAGTAACCCAACTTACTCAAATCGCGAGCAACTCTCAGACCAGAAATGGAACGATATATATACAATACTACATAACCCAACAGCCTTTACAATAGTAGATC
>KV459765.1:0-12382 GCA_001662645.1 Pseudogymnoascus sp. 03VT05
GCTTATAAAAGGCTAAATATTTATTTTTATATTTTATTATTAAAGGGTTGTTAAGATATTAAGTTACAAAATTTGCGATTTTAGGTGTAAAAATGTAGTGGGCGACCCACCCGTGTGGGCGACTCGCCCGTGAAATACGTTACAAATATGGCGTTCCTTGAACACTCCGCTCCGAAATTACGAAGCTCAAATGAGTGCTCGAGTTTCATTGGCCTGTTAACATTGTCTACCCCACATCCTTCTACATTCTCCGCTAGTTCATTCTCCGATGTCGTTCTTCGATCATCAGTGTTTGCCTCAAACTCCGATTAGTACTTAAGTACCAGCGAGAAAATAGACCCTAGGCTAGTCTAGCCTGGTTTCTAGTGTGAAGTTTTGTATGTAGCCTGCGGGCGGGATACCGGCGAACTGCGAAACTCCGAACTGCGAAGTAGTACGTACTAAAGCTACAAAAGGCAAACCAGTATATACTAAAACTACGAACTACAAACTTGTGGTTGACAGGTTTTAGGCAATACAAATATTTGAGTCTAACTCAAGTTACCGTCTACTGAGTAACCGCTTGTTGAGTAGTTGATTAGGGGAATATACTTCATCAAGATGCCTGAGCCCGAAACCATTGTAGTTGTCGGGTACGTCTTCCACTATACTCTTCACTTACTCCCTTTCGCTCCCAGCCTTGATCTCGTCAAGAACTGTGCAGACTAATCTCTTCATTAGAGCTGGAGTGATTGGCCTTAGCACTGCTCTGTGTATTCAGCAGCATTTAACGCCCTTACAATCGGTCGTCATCGTTGCTCGGGATTTTCCCAATACCACCTCAATCAATTATGCCACTCCTTGGGCAGGTGCCCATTATCGCCCTGTCCCTGGCCAAACTCCTCAAATAGTCCAGGAGGCAGCCTGGGCAAAACGAACGTACGACGTATTCCAACACATCGCCGCTGAAGAGCCCGCCGCGAGTGGTGTGCAGTTTTTGCTTGGAGAAGAGTATTTGCAGAAGCCGCCGCCGGAGTATCTGGATGCGGTGGCGGATGTTTCGAAGAGCGTCTACGGGCATCTTCTGGGGGGGTTCGAGCGACTCAGCCCCGACGAGATTCAGAATCCTGCTGTACGTCTAGGCATTCGGTACTGGACGTACTGCGTCAACTCGCCCGTGTATGCAGCATATCTGTTACGGAAGTTTGTCCTCAAAGGCGGCCGGACTAGAGAGTATACGCTGGCTGCGCTAGATGAGGCCTTTTCGCTAGAGCCGAATGTGACTACAGTGGTCAATTGTTCTGGTATGGGCTTTGGAGATCCGAAGTCGTTCATCATTAGAGGTTTGTTCTGTCCTTTAACTTGTCTGGTTGGTGTATCTGCAAGTCTCATCACTAAGAACTGATTTCGCTCGCAGGTCAAACTTGCCTTGTCCGCAACACCTGCTCCAAGACCATTACTCATCAAAATTCCGATGGCTCCTGGTCATTCGCGATCCCTCGGCCGCTCGAGGGTGGTACTATCATCGGTGGCACCAAACAGCCACATGATTGGAATCCGAAACCCATGCCGGAAATCCGACAGACTTTACTGTCAAACGCAGCAAAGTGGTTTCCTTTTGCCTCTAGTGGACCACAGACCTTTGATGTAGTTAGGGACATTGTGGGTCGCCGACCAGCGAGGGAGGGCGGGTTTAGGCTCGAAGCTAAAAAGATTGGTGTAGTAGGTGCAGATGGATGTAACAGAACTCGTAATGTTATCCATGCGTATGGCATTGGAGGTAGAGGAGTCGAATTATCTTGGGGAATTGCTGAGGATGTCGCAGGATTGTTGCTGAGGAAGGGAATAATAATGGAGAAGGCATTGTTGTAATCTATTGAAAGCATTGAGCAAGCTGTTTGTGGATTGCAACTCGATGCTACTATTATGGATTTAAACTCATGAGATCTATTGCCTAATTTCATGTCTATTTTTCGGGCAAATTAAGGGTTACAGTTATCAAAAGCTATTATGCTAGCCGTTGTGAAGTGGATGTACGGCTTATAGTGTGTACCTGGGATAGAATTGAATACGGCACCTTACGTATGTCTTATTTTAATAACAACGATGTATACCACAAATGACAGTGTTTGATTATATTGAAATTATACAAATGGAAAACGAATCTGATTGCGAGTACAGTCCACTTATGTACGTGCTATTATCTAAAGCTTTGGGGAAGTACCAAGCTTCTCACCCTCGGTAACAACTAGAAGAGAACCCTTAGACTTGTCCAGCACCGTATCTGTGACGAGATTGCTGGATATTTCTGTGTCCAGATGATAGTCACCGCTCTGACTAAGTGTGTACTCCTCCTTGTCAATATGGCGGAACGTAAAGTAGAATACAACAGTAAGGATTCCTCCTGCGATACATGGTCCACCAAAATCCCAGGTCAAGTAAGGGTCCTTTATGACTGACGAGCAAGCCAGGCCAATAATATATGCGATCGAAGTATTGAAGAGGTTGAGGGCCATGACCAAGCCTCTCATATTCTTTGGGGCGCGAGAGTAAGCGATACCATAAGCCGGAATATTGATAAATAGCTCAGAGATACCACCAATGGCATATGGGAGTGCTATCCACTAGTACTTTGTTAGCAAGGCATTCTGTAGTGCACTATGATTCCTGGTAAACAAGGATACATACCCAGATTGTAATAGGAGCAACTAGAGAGACGCCGTCTGCATCAACGCAGGTATTGCTCGTACCAAACTCTTTGCACGGTCCCAACTTGTATGCATAGTAGTTAAGCAAAGTATATCCCATACCGCCTATTGTAGACATAGCGAGACCAGTAGTGATACGTGCGACTGGGCCATAATGGATATTCTGGCGGCGTAACAGTGGGTAGAGACCATAGTTAATTATTGGAGCAAATAAGATAATACTCAATGAATTGAAGTTGCTGATAACATCGTTGGGTACTCCATTAGTTGTCAGCATTGTTGACAAAAAGCTTGCAGCCTGGCCAATACCATTATCATTAAGATACTGGATCGGGAAGAAACTGAAAATGCCCGCAGCTTGGAATGTACGGCGAACATCGTCAACAAATTCATCGTTCCACCCAGTATGGATGTTGAGTCCACGGGAGGCAATAACAGACGGCTTAGCAGATTCCCAAAATCCGCTTCTTCCTATCTTCATAATACCACCGTGCCTTAGACAAATTCCCAGCACACGGAAGACATTGGGAAGGTCGCTGCCCCCTGGTGGGAAGAGGACAAGACGTTTCCGGATCCAAAACTGTAGGAAGATCAGCTTCTGTACATACAGCATCTAGGCTAAAATCAAAAGATTTGAAAGTGACTAAATTTAAGCCATCGGGCAAACAAAAGAGAGAAGGGACGTACCATTAGAAAGGGAAGCGGAAGATACAAGAAAAGTGGCAGTACAAACGCCAACCACCATCCTACATACTTCTCCGAGTATGCAGTGGCCACTGCCATCATTCCGCCAATATTAATCATGAGGTAAAACCAGGTCATGGATCTCTCCGTAGTTGCCTCAGGATCAATAATAACCCTTTCGCCGCTTTTTAAGACCTTTATCTTGGGTATCGTATGAGGGTTTTGATCCAGAAGTAGCGGCGCAATATTTGGTTTGAACATAGCTGAAAGGCAAAGTTAATACTAGTACATATATAGGGAAGAGAGTTCATACCAGTGCCGATAGACAGAATGTATACAGAAATGAAGAATGGGATTTTGGCACCACCGCTGGCCAGAAGCGATGGCGCAGTAGAGCCGACCATTAACACATGGGCGATACCAAAAACAAGAATACCCCAGCAAATAAGCTTGAAGCGTCCGGTATATACATCCGCTATGTAGCCGAAGATAAGTGGAAGACCATACGCCAACATGCTGAAAGACTGATTTACAGCGTTCGCTTTGACTGTTCCCAAACCAAGTGCTCCGGCAGTTTGCTGAGTTCCGCGTGGGGGGGCGCCATAACCATTTCCACCTACAGGCATGGGCCGATTAATAAAATTGCTGATCAAAGTTGAGATGCCGTAGTAGGATGCACGTTCGGCGAATTCGATAGCGCAAAGAAAGTAGGCCACGACAGGAAGGCTTCCGGGCACACGGCGAAGAGTGGTCTTCTCCTCTTCCGTAGGAATGTCTCCGTGCTCGTCAATTGTCGCATCAAAAACTTGGACATCGCCAGACGAGGATGTCCCCTTCTCATCGACAAATTGGTCCATTTCTTTGGTAGCTGCGAATTGTTAGCAAATATTTCACCGCAGGGGCGTTTAGGTCATGAAAGCTCACCCATTGCAACGTCTTCGATATAGAGGAGGATATATGTCTGAAGATGAATGTTCTGGATGGCGACTAGAAGCTATATAAGATTCTGGTGAGGGGTATCCCCTGCCATAGATACGAAGGGACACCTGCCAGGACTCTCACTAACAAGTTCGATACACTGTATTAGGAAGGTGAACTGTATTCCGGAGACCGCGTAACCTATACCATAGTAAAATAGTGTGATAAGGAGCTAGATAGTCACTATCTAGCTATCATTGTGGCTTTTGACTAGCGGTCAGACTATGGGTTTGGGACGATACCTCTAGTAGTCGGATCAAGTATCATTTAGAGGCCCTTGTCGTTTAAATTGGCGGGGAAAAGGAGCTTGGGCCTAGAGTTTGTTCGGGGTAATATGCAAAAGGTTACACTTGCAAGCCACAGCACAAGAATTCCCCAGTTACCGAACCTAGAGGTGCGTTCAAGTCAGCAATCCTGGTCCGGAGCTCGTAATCCTGGTTCGGAGCTGCGAATCCTAGTGTCGGAGCTGACAATCCTGGCTCGGAGCTTCACTTTGACAAGCAGATAAGGAATGATAAGATTATTAAGATTATTCCAACTAACAATATCTTCATTACCGGAGTTAATACTCGACCTCATAAAGTGACAAGAACCAACAACTAATAAATACCATCTAATGGTCGTCATTTCTGATTTCATGTCCAGCACCTCAAGCCTAGTTCCAAGCAAAACAAAGATGATAAACATTATTTTCGCCCTGGCTTTGGTTAACCATGTGGTCACCGCACTCCCATCAATAGTTTCTGAGCGTGCGACGGCCGCCAAGCAGATTGGGTACATCAGCGTGTCGGTTGCAACACTGTGGACCACCTCCAGCAAGCCGCGGCCATTAGTTGATGCACCCGCTCTCACAAACCCAGCTGATATCGACGGTTGGTTGAGCTCAATGAATGTCAGCCAGTACCTAGATCTCACCGACAAAAGCCGTACCCAGACCCAAGCACTTTACGGCGCTCAGGTCGGCATTATCAGCGAGCAGAACGGATGGTATGAGATTGAAGCTATAGGACAGCCAACACCAAAGGATCCCATTGGCTACCCAGGCTGGGTTCCATCAGCTCAAGTGTCGCTCGACTCTAGCTACGGCAAGCTACAATCGAAAAACCCCTTCGCAGCGATCAACAAGGTGGCCACCGCGCCACTATACCGCGATGCTCGGATGAAGGAAAAATATCTCGAGATCTCCTACGACACGCGCCTACCAGTGATAGCACATATTGGTGGACTGATCCAAGTCGCAGTGCCCGGTGGTGGTTCAGCATACTTGTCTGCGAAGCATGCTACTGTGTACGGCTCAGTTTCAGATATCCCCTATCCTACTGGAAAGGACCTCGTTAAAGCTGGAAAGCTGTTCCTCGGCCGCCCCTATCTCTGGGGTGGCGCATCAGGCTTCGCCTTTGACTGCTCTGGGTTGACGCATACTCTGTACGATGCACATGGTATCACGATTGCCCGCGACGCCGGCTCCCAGGCGGACTTCACTGGCCATGGAACAAATGTTGCTCGGTCTGACTTGAAAGCTGGAGATCTTATCTACTATGCCAGCAACATCACCAGTTCAAGTAGCATCTACCATGTTACAATGTACGTCGGGAATAATGAGATGATCGAAGCTCATGGTGCTGGAGTACCAGTGAAAATCTCCTCGGTTCGCTTCGACGACGATTATTGGGGTGCACAGCGGTTCTTAACCCATTAGGTGTGTTGATATTTCCGGGATTGAGGGAGATTAAGTAATATACTAGTCTTGATCAAATAGTATATACAATAAATAGTGTTGCTTGGAGAGTTGTTATATGCTAGACAATAATATATTGATTCTATTTTTTACAATCCAATCATCTCATTCAGTTTTACGTTGTCTACGCCGTCTGTCCCCTTTCGTAATAGCTACTGCTTACATGACTGAGTTTTTCGACGTGACTTAAACGTCACTTGTGGACCATACCTTACAGAATAACATATGACGGGAAGTGTGCATAAGATCACCCGTGCCAGACAAACCCCGCAGATCCACAAAGGCCTCGTGGTAACCACTCCGCTAGTAGGCGATATCACTAAGGAGCATCCACTTCTCGCTCGAGCAGAAATAGTCCCGCTCCAACTCTTCAACGCGATAGGTTTCGTTAAGACATACACCACACCTTCAACATCGTGGTCGCACAGCTGATAGAGTCTGTCACCAGTATCATCTTCATTGCTTCTGACACCCCTCAAAAATCCAAGTGAAGGAATAGCCTTGAAGCAGGGTTGCACTCGTAGCTGTAGAAAGCCTCTAAAGTGAACAGTCTTTCATATTAACTTCAACAAAGGGTTTGGTCCCAAGAGTTGGGCACAGTGGAGCTTTTAGCAGATACGTCTAGACTAAATCAGTCCAATACTACCGCAATCACAAAAGGCTACGGAAGGCAGCGCAATATCGGGGGTCTTCCTCATCATCCAAAGCGGACTAGCTCGTGCATCTTCATCGCATAATATACCTCGGTTAACATTGCGGGCTTTAGGCAATGCTGAACACATCTTTCTGATGAAGATGCGTTGTCTCTGCTGTTAATTGGTTGCCATGAAAATAATTATTACAGGGCTCACTATGATAAGGTCCACACACCTGCATCTTTGGCCTTGATTTGATGTTTACGTTCATTGCCCCTGAGTTGGCGATTACGTTCCGAAACCAGGGTTACAAACTCCGAGCCAGGATTGTTAGCTCCGACACCACACCAGGATTAGAAACTCCGAACCAGGATTGTTAGCTCCGTCACCACACCAGGATTAGAAACTCCGAACCAGGATTACGAGCTCCGGACCAGGACTGCTGGCTCAGCCCATAACCTAAACCCCGCAACTTTATCACGGCAGCCTACTCATGCTGATAGCATGGCGTCGTTCCACCCTCTGGTTGACTATATTGGAGAGATACCCGTAAGCGAGTTCCATATCCAAGTCATTTATTCTTCTTCTTCAGTATATCTATCCTTTGTCGGTCTTATTCCTATGTTAGAACAGTATACCAATTCGAATTGCTAAATTTTACAATGGCTTCACCGAGAAGTATTCCTGGATACGATCATGAGGACGCTTTTGATGATGGCTTCCTTGCTGTAAGCTCCATCCATACGTTATACTATTCACAGTATGGCAAGAAGGATGGCAAGCCAGGTAAGTGAACAACTCGTGATAATGTCACTTTCTAAAAACTCAACAGTACTCTATCTACATGGTGGTCCTGGTGGACAAACGGGGAAAGCCAATACTGCCTATTTCGACCCTGCTGTGTATCGCGTCGTGCTTTTCGATCAGCGAGGGGCGGGCAAGTCCACTCCAAATGCAGAACTCCACGAGAACACGACGGAGTTCATCCTCAGCGATATCGAGGTTCTTCGCAAGCACGTCGGCATTCCGAAATGGCACGCCGTATTTGGTGGTTCCTGGGGTTCGACACTGTCGCTACTCTATGCACAAGAACATCCTGAACTTGTTAGCTCTCTTATCGTCCAAGGCATTTTTACTGTGCGAAAGGAAGAGCTCGACTGGTCTCGACGTGCTGGGGCGGCGCGCATCTTCCCAGACTTGTTCGACAAGTTCATTGACCACTTACCTGAAGGGGACAGAGACACTCCATATACAGGGTATTACAAGTTGCTTACGGCCAGCGATAGGGAGACGCAGATCGCTGCTGCGAGATCGTGGAATACGTGGGACATGTCTATAGGAACAATAGAAGTGAACCAAGCTAGCCTCGAAAACATAAATGATGATAATTGGTCACTTTCGCATGCCTTGCTAGAATGCCATTATTTTATTAATGGAGCTTGGCTAGAAGATGGCCACATCTTAAAGAAGAGCAATCTGGATAAGATTCGCCACATTCCAAGTATTATTACGAAATAAATCACTGATGTACTTTGCTAACTAAAATACAGTGACAATCATCCAAGGGAGATACGATATTATATGTCCTCCTCAGACTGCTTATGATTTGCATCAAGGATTACCTGAATCTCGGTTGTGTTGGGTTGCAGACGCAGGCCATTCAGCTAGTGTAAGTGACTTTCACCTTTAAATGGCCCTTGTGCTGATATTGTAAGGAACCCGGAATACACCGCAAATTGGTTGAAGTTTGTGACGAATATGCCCAGATTTGATATCAGCCATGAAGAATAGGGGGATTTTGCTATGCATCTACGATTTATGGCATCTTTGGCATGGTCAAGGCTGCCACGTATAGTTTAGCTAGTCAAGTATCAGGTTTTGATATCGGTAATCTAACCATAATCGAACCCTATTGTGCAAGCTATCATTTGCTTCCGAGTACACGTTCTTACGTTTTTGACGCAGCATTGAAATTCTGCGAGCAGTCGCCATGGATTATACTAGTGTAGTCACTATTAGGTACCAAGCATTGTGCATAACACACGTTACATTATCTTGAACCTGGTTACTGCTCTTTGCCGCCCCACTTAAGCTGCGAATGCCCATCCCCGAGTTCTCCCCATCCCCTCCGCTGCAGGTTACATATCCTTATCCGGCTATGTTGTGCCTATCTCCTGCCTTTGGTTTGTGGAGGTTGTGCATAGGTGATCCTACATTTTCAGTCATTTCTTATACTGGAGCAATTGTTGCATTCAGCTGCAGATAGGGACTTCAGAGAAAATTTACCATTACGTGGCGCACCACTAGATTCTCCGTATATATGATGGCACGCGACCATGTTTCAGCCGTAAATACCAACTCCTCGGACATTTATCCCGTGGCTTTGGTTAAAGTATTCTAAGGTGCCATGATTAACGGGGCGATGCGGAATTCTCCCCATAGTATCCACAGTTACGCTTGTATTTCTGCGTGCATCCCGTTGACAACATCCCCACCATAGCCACCGCGAATACCCCCATAAGCTGTTTCTCAAGCATAAATCTCGAATATACGTGCCTATCCGTTTTGCATAAGCTATGTTGCCGCGGAACTCCGTTATCTATTCCGCTTCGTGCGATATGATTAGATAAGGTCAATCCACTTTTCCCGAAGTACCCCACACTCTCCGATCCTCCACTCCGACTTACAAAACCGCACTCACGCCGGAGTAATGTTATTAAGCCATCCAAGCAGGATGAAGAGGCGTCTAAGAGCTTCTTGTGATCCCTGCAGAGTTCAAAAACTTGCATGCGATCATGTGCAGCCAACCTGCGCTCGTTGTGAGAGAAAAGGGAACGCTGCAGAATGTTTCTATCGCGAGAACCCCTTCAAGCGCTCGAAGCCTTCAGTCGCCTCTCAGTCGCCAAGGGGCCAGGTGTAAGCATTCGCTTTGCTTCCAAGATCGTTCCGCTTTTTAAAGCCCGCTCTAAAGCTTTTTTATAGGTTGTCTCCTCCAACCGTGCCCTCGTCCTCTATAGCACAAGCCCGGCTATATCCCAACCCAGGCTTCCTCGGGTCGTCGTCTTTTGAGGCGGTCGTACACGAACTTAGTGATGAGAATCAACAATGCATGACTGCACCTCTAGGCTCTGAAAACATAAGTCTGGCCAGAGAAGTTGCCCGAGCTACCGCTCAATTCACCCAGGATCTTCAACGAATACAGAATGGTGCAGACGTGCTAACCCTTGCCTTGAACCTACGGAAGCTTAATTCGACGAAAATACTATTTTCCGAATGGCGAGGTCACGGTAGCGAGCAGTTTCTAGGCTCCACATGTGCTACTCTCTTTCAAGAGTCTTTCTCGGCCGATATGGCGGAGATTGAACAAAGCACCGATCAAATGAATGGCGTCCTTTCCATGTCTCGCAGGTTGTTTGACAATAGCACCAAGCCCTTCGACATTAGTGATACAATGACTGTGAAGGAATTCTATTCTCTCTACACCGCATCTAACCTGCGCTGGGAGACTGTTGGTATAATAATAACGTTCATTGGGTAAGTAGCACAGGAAACCACTCTGTTATGGAAAACCCTAACATCGTTAGGATGACCGCGATAGAAAACAGACACTGGCAATCAATCGATTCCACAGAGGTAGAACGACAGCGCCTCATTTCAAAGCTGGTTGAGGCAAGCGATACCTGCCTGCTATTTTGCGAGGCCTTCGACAACCTAAATGACATGCACATAACGCTGCTTCATCTCAACTTTCTTTTACATTCCATGTTTGATGGAGACCAAAGTAGGAATCCACGCCCTCAATGTGGCCGTAGAACTAACAGCCCTAGGTTTCAAGACGTGGCGCCGGTTGCACGATGCCGTCAGTGCGTTATTTGCCCTTGGTCTCCACGAAGAGCTCGTCGAAGGCCCGAAAACACCATTTTTTGTGGTCCAACTCCGCAAGCGGATATTCGCGAGGATATATGGAGCGGATATAAGCTTCGCGACGTTTTTAGGCCGCCCGCCGAGAATAAGCAAACGCTTCTGTTGTATTCACGTACCGCTTGATCTGGAAGAGGAAGCATACGAGTACGAAAGAGAAGAACTAGCCAATGAGATGCAGCGGATTGACCACAATGGTTGGAATACCAAGGGAGAGATTAGGAAACATGCAGGTCGACGATGGTCGATGATACTCGCAACAATTGCAGAGGATATTTTAGAAGTCCTGTTAGGTCGGCACCCGACAAACGTGCCCGCTACTATTTCGTAAGAAGGCCTTCATATTGACGATACGTAGCTAAACTCATCACAGCAGGATTCGAGCAGAGTGTGAAGCGGCTTGGGATTCTCTACCGGCCATGCTCAAGAGTCCGAGAGATTCTTTATGGCACAGCGGCTATTCGCCCAAACAGCTTGATACTCTGATCTTAGTCAAGCTTTTCTACCTTCATACTTTATTCCTGGCGGAGCGGGCTCTTTCGCGTCATACTCGAGAGATCAGTGCGAGCTCCCTGTCAACTGCTTACGAGATGCTTTGCTGGGTGAATGATGCAATGATACGGAGAGACAGGTTATCAACATTTGCGCACACCTCGTTAGCTTGGAGGGTGGGTTATTTGTGCTCTTTCCGGAGTTTTCGCTAACAAGACCCAAGGTGGCAACTTTTGCTCTCCCTGCGGCCGGTGTCCTTGCGCTGAATCTTTTGCGCCACGCCAGCAACAGTTTCCTCGATCGACAGGAAGGTGTGTCTCGAATGCAAATTATAGAAGGGCTTTCCGTACTCACAGCGCACCTCGATGTTTTGTTTGAGCCTGGCGATGGGAATTATCAGCTGTTTTGTGAGGCCAAACGTGTACTACAGTCAATCCTAGAGATCGCGATCACGCCATCTGCACCAAGGCAGGTTGATGGCTCCCTTCCTGATTCTGCTATAGGATTCAGTGAGTCAGACTGGGAAAGTTTTGACCAGTGGGGATTCGATAGCGACTTCTGGTAGGCAATAATGCTCGAAAAAATCCTTTCTGTACTGATTATAAGCAGGGCAAATCTTGGGGATCACCCTCTGCTCGCTTCTGAAGTGTACGATGGCTAGAGTGAATGGAAAGAGGCTAGATGCCTTTGTTGTGTTAATATCTGTGCCGTTTCCTTTGCGCTGAAAATTGGTTGAAGTATGGGACAAATACGCGTAGTTAATCGTGGGTGGAAGCAAGATGTATTGCGAACGCCAAATTCACAAGTACTTTTATATAGTAAATTATATGTAAATTGACTCAATGTAATAAAAAGGCAGAAATGTAGTTGAATTTTATTTGATATATATGTTCCGGCACTGCCGCCAATATAGCCACTTGGCTAACTGGCCGGCCACTTCGCCAACTGGCCGGCCCTGCCACCAAGATCCCTCTTTTCGGCAGGGCCGGCCCTCCGGCTAAGTGGCGGTGTAGATAGTAGAAAATTCAAATATTCCGTATTCTCTGTATTCTGTATTCTGTATTCTACAACTATTAAAACTATGGCTACTATTACTTCTATTAACCCATTTCCAAGTACTGTACGCACTGCTTTTGAGGCCTATCTAAGTAACCCAACTTACTCAAATCGCGAGCAACTCTCAGACCAGAAATGGAACGATATATATACAATACTACATAACCCAACAGCCTTTACAATAGTAGATC
>KV459766.1:0-11921 GCA_001662645.1 Pseudogymnoascus sp. 03VT05
CTTAATCCTTACCCTAGATACACTTCTAAGATGCAAAACAAGTTCACGCTCTTAGATGAAGTCAGTCTAAGGGGGAACTACCCCTTAAGAAGGAACAGGTGTTTAAAACTTACCTACACCTACTAGAAGAAGCAGTAAGGATAGGGAGGCACACTCCCCTAGGACTACTATAGGAGGACAATGAGCATTACTACTACTCTTCCTTAGATGAGTCAAAAAACTAGGAGTCCTTAACAGTAGGCCACTAGCAAGCAACAAGAAGAGGCCTAGTGCAAAACAGTTATGCACTACAACAGGCAGCATGCAACTATATATAGTTGCTAAGATACAAAAGCGACACCTCTAAGTAATGATTAACTTAGGAGCAACAGGCAACTTTATGACAAAGAAAGTAGCTAACACCTATAGAATTTAGACGCAATTGAAATCTAATCTATACCTACTAATGGTAGTAGATAGGGAACTGATCTCATTAAACAACAGAATAGTGACTCTAGAGACAGTCCCATTAGAGATAGTTATGCTACAAGGGCATAAGGAGACAATACAGTTTGATATTATGCACATAGATAACTATGCATGCATCCTTAGAATGCTATGGCTTAAGCAACATAATCTGTACATCAATTAGGTATAGGAAGAGATTAGCTTGAACTACTACGCGTGTGAAAAAACAGACACGACGCAATAAGGGAGGAGGAAATCCTAGGACTAACGTAAGGTGTGTGCAACCTCTACTAAGTCTGATGACCTAGCCTAGGCATCCTCACTAACGAGTATACCAGTAGAGTATAAGGAATACAGCAAGCTATTCTAGGAAGGCCCTAAAGACAAGGCGCTTCCTAAGCACTAACTATAGGATCACAAGATACCCTTAGAGAAAGACAAGAGTCTACCGTTTAGACTAATATACTAGCTATTAGAAAAAGAGCTAAAGGTACTAAAGGAGTACATTAATGACAACCTAGCGAAAGGATTCATTAAACCCTCTACATTACTAGCAGGAAGTCTAGTACTATTTGTACTAAAGAAGGACAGTTCCTTGTAGTTATGTGTAAACTATTAAGTGTTGAATAATATTATAGTAAAGGACAGGTATGCCCTGCCTTTAATTAACAAGCTACACAATAGATTTCAAGGAGCGAAGATCTTTAGTAAGCTGGATCTATAAGGAGCATACAACCTGATCTGAATTAAGGCTAGGGAAGAGTGGAAAACAGCATTCTGCACCTGCTATGGCCTATTTGAATATTAAGTTATGCCCTTTAGGCTAACAAACGCACCCGCATCTATGCAACGACTAATGAATGATGCTTTACACAAGTATTTGGACATTTTCGTCATTATCTACTTAGACGACGTCCTGGTTTATTCAACGAGCGAAGAAGAACACGTCAAACATGTTAAACTTGTCCTAGAAAAAATAGGGAAGTATAACTTACTTCTAAAGCTAGAAAAATGTGAATTCTATAAGAACTAAGTTGAATTCTTAGGGTACATTATCAGAACGCACAGCATTAAGATGGACTAAGCAAAGGTCACAGCAGTGTTAGAATGGCTAACACTAACTATAGTTAAAGAAGTGCAGGCCTTCTTAGGCTTCGCCAACTTCTACTAAAGGTTTATTACAGGATATTCTAAGGTAGCTTAGCCACTTACGGAGCTTACCTAGAAGGATCTTGCGTTCGAATGGACGGATAAAGCAGAAGCTGCTTTTTAGGAACTTAAGACAAAGTTCACAGGAGCACCTATCCTTACTACATTTGACCCTGTAAAGAAGATCATCCTTAAAACGGATTCTTCTGATTTCGCAATTAGAGCATGTCTAAATCAACTAGACGAGAACAGTAAGTTCAAACCAATTGCATACTACTCTAGAAAACTGTCACCTATAGAACTCAACTATGACATCCATAACAAGGAGCTACTGGCTATTGTCGTTGCTTTTAAGCAATGGCAAGTATACCTTAAGGGATCCACCTACCCTATATAGGTATAGACAGATCACAAGAACCTCATATACTTCACTACAACTAAGGTGTTAAACCGCAGACAAGTCCGTTAGGCAGAGACACTTACAGCCTACAACTTCATGATAACATATTGCAAGGGCTTAGAGAACGCAAGAGCAGACGCTCTTAGCAGAAGGACTAACTACATCAGCCTAAAACAAGAAAGACCTAGAGCAATATTAAAGAAAACAGACGCAGGAATATAGTATAACGAGTTACTAGCAACGATCTCTATCGTTGAGGATACAGAACTTAAAAAGAGACTTAAGAAAGCTTATGCAACAGACGAATGCGCAAAGTGAGTCCTAAACAAAGTTGACGGTGACTTTGCCATTAATGAATAGGGACTGATTTAATATAAAGGATTAGTGTATGTCCTAAGCTAAATGAGACGCCTACTAGTGTAAGAACAACACTTGCTACTAGCACATGGCCATTAGTAAGTAACACAGACCTTTAAACGAATCACTAGACACTACTACTTCCTAGGCTTAAGGAAGCAAGTAGAAACAGTAGTAAGAGAGTGCGACATTTGTAGCAAGTCAAAATCCAATAGGCACTTGCCTTACAGACAGCTTAAGTTAACACTAGTACCTAAGGGAGCATAGAAATCAATAGCTTTAGACATTATAGTTAAGCTGCTGCTCTCTAAAGATCCGTTAACAGGAGTAGAATATAACTCTATCCTCGTTATCACAGAAAGACTTACGAAGTATGGAAAATTCATACTATACCTAGAGGCTAGCAACGCTAAAGCGCTTGCATACACCTTCATTTGAGTTATATTAGCTGATTATAGGATGCTAGAAGAAATAATCTTAGATAGAGACAAGCTTTTCACCTCGAAATTCTGGAAATCATTAATGGCTCTGTTAGGAACAAACTATAAGCTATCAACAGCTTTTCACCCCTAAACAGATGGTCAAACGGAAAGACTAAATCAGACCCTTAAACAGTACCTACAGAGTTATGTCAACTATTAGCAGGATAACTAGGTTCAGATTTTACCCATTGCACAATTTGCATACAACAGCGCAATAGCGGAAACAATGAAAGTCTCACCATTCTTTGCCAACTACAGCTACTAGCTAGAAGCATATAGGCAGCTAAGACTAGATAAAGTAAGAGCAGAACAAGCCTAGATCACAGTGGAACAACTATGATCATTCTATAAACAACTTGTAATGGACATCTAATTCTTAAATGAACGATCTGCTGCATATGCAAACAAGAAGCGTAGTATGGAACCTGCCTTTAAGGAGGGGGATAAAGTATACCTACTCTAGAAACACATTAAAACGAAATAACTAAGCATAAAGTTGGACTTTAAGAAATTAGGACCGTTTAAGATTTTAAACAAAGTCAGCTTAGTTAACTATAGACTGCAGCTACCTAAGAACTCTAGACTCTACCTAGTCTTCTATATCTTACTATTAGAACTAGCAAGAGGGGACACCCCTATTGCAACAGACACTGAACTCTAACCTAAGAATGAGATCATTAAATATAAGGTTAAGGCAATCCTAGACAGAAGGTTAGCAGGACGCTAGGAAGAGTTTTTGATTAAATGGAAAGGGTATGAACCTATAGACAATTCATAGGAAATGGTAGGAAACCTCAGCTGCCTAGAGTTGCTGAAGGCGTTCTGCTGCCAACACCCTAGTATGACAGCGACAAGGCTGCATGATTAAAGGTTGAGAAATCTAGTTTAAGGTTAAGGACCTTAGGACTAGTAATAGGGGGACTAAGGATGGAGGCATCCTAGGCTTTAGCCGCAAGGCGATCCTTCTCCTCTGCTTTGTTAAGCTTATCTAAAGACTTAAGACCACGCTGTAGCATTTCAGCACCATGGGTCTTAAGGGCTTTCTGTTGCTTGCAAAGGCGCATCTAACAAGCGTATGCCTCTTAGGCCTAGAGATGAGCCTCCTGTTCCTAGAACGCAGCTGCTTCCTCCTTAGCTTTAAGACACTCCTCTTCCTTTTAAAGCTTCTCCTAGTCGCTGACTAAGGGAGCACAAGCGTTGCATTTTGAGTTATAACGTGTACACTTACTACAACGACAATGACTAGAAGCAACAACATAGGACTAACTATTACGAAGGCAGTTAGCGCATAATGGCATTAGGATTCCGTTCTTTTCAATATAATTAGCAAGTAGTTAACGTTCTTTGATTTTAGTATGCTTTAATGAAAACATGGTCGTAGCCTAACCTGCCTATAGAACAAAGGGACACTACTCCACTTAAGTAGTTAGCGTTTTCTTTAGTTAGCTACAGGCCTCAGGACTAGGCCTTAAGGGGGGGACCTAGTGTTACAGCTTAGATTAGGATGTGATTGGCTAGGCAACTCCTAGGACGACAGGTCTCTAGAACTAATAGCATCCCTAACCCTACATGATGGATATTTAGATAGTTAGGATATTTAGGAATATCTAAATATCTAGAATATCCATTTGGCCACGTGATGGATATTCGGATAGTTGGGATATTTAGGAATATCTAAATATCTAGAATATCCCTTTAGCACAACACCTCTATATAAGTAGATAGTTAGTTCTTAGATAGGAGCTTTGTGCTTAACTTAATACAGTATTTGTTATATACTAGTAACATGTTTTACAAAAGCCTTTGTGTCTAATCCCCTGCCTCCTCTGTTAAGTTAAACCAACGAAACCTCTGTGAGTCTTATACGTTTAAGACCTAGCATTACATGTAAGTTCAATTCCAGCTTAACTTCACTTTCAACTTCACATTGGGTTTAATACATTACTAATACATTAATAATGTATTAGGATGATGGGCTCCTTGTTGTTGGATCTAGAGAGCTCTTTTGTTGTAAGGACGTTATGACAGAACAAGAGAGATATGTTCTAGCCCATTTACGAATATGATGCCAGCCTAACCACAAATACAAGCCTCTGCAAATCAGCTAACTAAGCGGGGTAATATAGTATAGATATTATAGATAGAGCCATAATTTAAATTTGATCTATATACTACAAAATGGAAGACCCTACTATTGCGTAGATTAATCCATTTCCTTAAGATGTTTACACTGCTTTTCAAACCTATATTTATAGCTTAAGCTATAGTAATAGAGAGCGGATCAACTACTTAAAATACTGTTAATTACTCTACTATCTTTAGAACCTATTGTTAAAGCCTACAAATGCAATAGAATCACAACTTAAATATCATGCGCAATTAGAATTTATGCTTTAAAATGAGAAGCTTTACTATAAGCCTACTACTAGGTTTTAAAATCTATGTTATGTTGTTCTTAAGAGTAAAGCTTTTAATACTATTATTAATAAAGACCTACAGCTTCTACACGTAGGCTGTATAAAAACATGGAATATTCTATAACAGAAGTTCTATAGGCTAAAGCAAGAAGAAGTAGAGTTCATATTAAAGAGGTGTAAGAATTACACTCTAAATCAACTAAATACTATAAAAGCTCCATTAGTCCCTATTATAAGTGGACGGGCGTAGGAGAGGGTTTAAATTAACCTAATTAATATGCACCATAAGCCTTTAGGGCAATATAAATGGATTCTATATATAAAGGATCACTTCTTAAAATATACACAGCTATACCTATTAAAAAGCAAGCATACAAAGCCTATTATAGAGTGCTTTGCTTAATTTATTACAGCTTTCTTACCTCTAAAGATTATGTAAGCAGATAACAGCAAAGAATTTAAGGGAGCTCTACTTATTCTACTACAGAAGTATGGAATTTGTAAGGACATAGGGCACTATATTATAAGAAGTTGCATATGGGAGTGTAAGTTGGATATAAGTTGGTGCAATCCTATAGGTCTACTACAAAGGATACAAAAAAGATAAAGGGGGAGCTTACAGCTTCCTACCCCTTAAATATCTATATTAGGTCTAACTCAGCTAATTACCTTTATGCCTAACAGTGACGTTGTAACTAGTCTGTAACACCCCTAACCCTAGTCCCTTAAATGTCATGGTAAGGGGGCATCCCTACACTACCTGCAACTACCCTAAGTAAGGAGGCATCCTTATAGAATTCAGGTAGTAAATGGAGCACTACAGTCACCTTAAACGCATGGCCTAGTTAAGTAGGCAAATGGAGTTGTAGAAGCAAAGCTATAGGCATAGAAAATGGATCATGGATCTATAGAATAGAAGGATGGCCTACTTAAAGTTACACTTGCAATGAACAGTCAAATCCACTCTATAATTAGGTGTGCGCTAGCTAAGCTACTGTTCTAAGACAGGAGTTCTCATATCAACTAGCTTAATAGCTAGGCCTAGAAGGATCTATTAATTAGAGTTGAGCAGGAAGACCCAACCATAGGCCTAATCTTTAAGAGCAACCTCCTGTCTAAGCTTAAGTCTAAGACAGAAGCTCTAATCAACCCCTAGCAGCAAGAGCTCTAAATTAAGCTCTAGGCTAGAGCTAGAGCCAGAGCTTAAGCTAGAGCTTCAGCTTAAGCTAGAACTAGAGCTTAAGACAGAGCTAGAGCTCGAGCTAGAGCTGAAGCTTAAGCTAGAACTAGAGCTCAAGCTGAAGCTTCAGCTTAAGGCAGAGCTAGAGCTTAAGCTAAAGCTTTAGCTTAAGGTGGAGCTAGAGCTTAAGCTGAAGCTTCAGCTTAAGGCAGAGCCAGAGCTTAAGCCAAAGCTTCAGCTTAAGGCGGAGCTAGAGCTTAAGCCAAAACTTCAGCTTAAGGCGGAGCTAGAGCTTAAGCCAAAGCTTCAGCTTAAGGCGGAGCTAGAGCTTAAGCCAAAGCTTCAGCTTAAGGCAGAGCTAGAGCTTAAGCTAGAGCTGAAGCTTAAGCTAGAACTAGAGCTTAAGCTGAAGCTTTAGCTTAAGGCGGAGCTAGAGCTTAAGCTGAAGCTTCAGCTCAAGGGGGAGCTAGAGCTTAAGCTGAAGCTTCAGCTTAAGGGGGAGCTAGAGCTCGAGCTAGAGCTAAAGCTTAAGCCAGAACTAGAGCTCAAGCTGAAGCTCAAGTGGGAGCTGGGCTTAAGCTGCCTCTAGAGCTTAATTCTAAGCTCTAGAGCTTAGAATTGGGTTCTAAGCTCAGCTCTAATTCTAAGCAAGAGCCAGAGCTTAAGCTCGAGCTCTAGCTCTAGGCTTAGAATCAAGCTCTGGCTAGAGCTTAAGCTGGAGCTGAGCTTAGAATTGAATTTCTAGGTTCAGAATTCAATTCTGAACCCAGGTTGGTCTCTAAGCGAGAGACAGAGCTCAAGAGCTCAAGGCTTTAGGCTTAAGCACCAGAGCCTAGAATTAAGCTCTTGATTTTAAGCTCTAGTTCTAAGCGTAGCTCTGGCTCTAAGTTTGAGCTAGAGCTAGAGCAAGAGCTTAGAATTAAGCTCTCTAGCTCAGGGTTCAATTTTTCTAACCTAGAGCCAGAGCCAGAGCTTAATTCCGAACCTAGGTCTGGCTCTAGCTTAGAGCTAGAGCCAGCGCTTAATTCTAGGCTCTTAGCTTAAGCTAGAACTCAAGCTAGAGCTAGAGCCAGAGCCTAGCTCTAGCCTAAGCTAGAGCTTAGAATTGAGCTCTCTAGCTTAGGGCTCGATTCTAAGCCTAGCTCTAGCTCTGAGCCTGAGCTAGAGCAAGAGCTAGAGCTCAATTCTAAGCTCTAGCATAGGACATAGGCTCGAGTGCCAGCTTAGCCTAGGACTAAGCTAAGGGTTGATCCTGTAATTAAGAAGGCTATACTAGCTACTTAAAAAGCAAGGGTTTCTATAATACAGAAGTATACTAAGAAGCATAATATTTAACACTTTAAGGTTAGAGCAATTGCTTCCTTAAAGATTCCATAGGAGGATAGAACCTCAACTGATAATAAGAGGATCTTTGCATGGATTCTAGAAGAGCCTTACCCACACTAGTATTAGGTTATTACATTATCTAGTATTATAGAACGCCTTATACCTACGAAATCGCTTAGAGTTGTAGAGTAGGCTCTATGGGCTAATATTATAATTCTAAGTTCTATAAAGCAAGTAACACTAGGGCTTGTAGGAAGAGAGGCTTCTATAAGCATACAGGTTGGAATATCATGTTAATGTAAAGGGCAATGTAGTACAAAGAGGTGCTGCTGTTATAAGGAAGGAAAGGAGTGTACTATACACTGTTATTAAGATGACCATGACTGTGGCTATTTATTAGGTCTAGCTATACGTATAGAAGTGGCTTTAGTTAAGAGGCCAAAGCAGAGGAAGCGTGCAAGGGCTAATACAGAGGGTAATAGCATATAGATAGATATATTATTTACTATTTACTATTCTACAATTACTATTATAAGCCTCTATAGTTGGGCCAGCATCATATTTGCAAATAGGCTAGTCCATTCGTAGAGGCTCGTATTTGTGGTTGGGCTGGCATCATATTTGCAAATGGGCTGGAACAGATATAATGCTAAGCTAATAGACGATCCTTAATTCCAACTATGTGAGGTTAAGGTAATTGAAGTCCTCTAATACATTATTAATACACTCCTAATACATTACAGCACTGTTACAGCCACGCTAGGAATTTAAGGGCCCACCTCACTGGCTCCCATAAGGCAAAGCTTGCCGAAGTCCGCAAAGGCACTAATAGTGCCCACCATGTCCGCCAGTCTGCTAGTAAGTACTATAATACACTTCTAATACATTACTAATACATTACATAGGGTTCTTTAAAGCCACCATGCAAAACCATACACTCCATGTCAAAGCCAACGAGGAAGGCAAGGCTGTCTCTAACTATAGTGATGATGATGCCACTAGCACTCCACAGAAGGAGAAACCTCGCCCTCATGTGGCCCCTCGTCGCCCATTTGTTCCTGTGAAGAAGGATGGTAGTGTAAGTTATTCAAATACATTAATAATACATTACTAATGCATTATCAAGGCGCACAAGGGTCAGATGCGTATCATTTCTACCATTACTCACAAGTGTAAGGGATGCAAGAAGGCCAAAGAGAAGAGTAAGTTCTATCTAGAATCTATTGTGAATACATTACTAATGCATTATAGTCTGCCCTCCTACCAAGCCAACTGACGACTATGATGTGTGGAATTATTTCACTAATGACAAGGATGGTGAGGATGAAGATGATAAGTATAATGAAGATGATGAGGATGATGAGGATGATGAGTAAAGCTAGTAAATGGTTTCCTAATATATTCAGAATGCATTAGGAATGTATTATAGATTATGGATGATCTAGATGATCAGCTCTGCTTCAGGCAGCTTTGCAAAGAGTAATCAATTCAAGCTTAAGTTTCTCATTCTTAAGTTCCATTCGCTGTACTCGTGCAGCCTCAGCTTAAAGTTCTAGTCGTGATCTCTTAATTAAAAGATCCTGAATTTGTGAGGCAGAAGTAATAGAGGCAACATGCTGAAGGGTAGGTTGGGTAGTTCTTCTATAATACATTAGTAATACATTACTAATGTATTATACCTATACATACCTTTGTGACTGTGATCTTGATGTTGACTGTGACTGTAACTGTGAGCTAGAAGATGAGGCACTTGAAATAACACTCTGACTATTTGTTACAGCTAGGATTAGGATAGGATGTGATTAGCTAAACGGCTCCTAGGGCAATAGGTCTCTAGAACTAATAGCATCCCTAACCCTATGTAATGGAATAGCAGGAATAGCAGGAATAGTAATAGAGTTTGCTATTTAACCTATTCACTATAGCATATAATATAATAGCAGGAATAGCAGGAATAGTAATGGAGTTTGCTATTCTAACTATTCCCTTTAGCACAACACATCTATATAAGTAGATAGTTAGTTCTTAGATAGGAGCTTTGTGCTTAACTTAATATAGTATTTGTTATATACTAGTAACGTGTTTTACAAAAGCCTTTGTGTCTACTTGTTACAGCTAGGATTAGGATAGGATGTAATTAGCTAAACAGCTCCTAGGGCGATAGGTCTCTAGAACTAATAGCATCCCTAACCCTATGTAATGGAATAGCAGGAATAGTAGGAATAGCAACAGAGTTTACTATTCTAACTATTCCCTATAGCATGTAATGGAATAGCAGGAATAGTAGGAATAGCAATGGAGTTTGCTATTCCAACTATTCCCTTTAGTATGACACCTCTATATAAGTAGATAGTTAGTTCTTAGATAGGAGCTTTATGCTTAGCTTAATACAGTATTTGTTATATACTAGTAACGTGTTTTATAAAAGCCTTTGTGTCTAATCCCCTGCCTCCTCTGTTAAGTTAAACTAATGAAACCTCTGTAAGTCCTATAGTTTAGGACCTAGCGTTACACTATTGTCCTAATGGGTATCATCACATTGGCGTTTTCAGCCTTAATGCATTACTAATGCATTAACAATACATTAATGGGGTTTACTTATGATGCTAAGATTCCTAAAGTGTATTAGGATTATAAGGACATAGGGCACTGTATCATAAGCAGTTGCATATGGGAGTGTAAGTTAGATATGAGTTAGTGCAATCCTATAGGTCTACTATAAAGGATACAAAAAAGATGAAGATGCAACCCTCTATGGCTATGCCCCTAAATACCTAAAACTGCTCTAACTTAGCTAACTCCCTGTTTGCCTAAGGCTTCCTTATGCTATGTGCCTAAGGCTATCACTTGCAACTAACCTATAACGGCCCTAAGTCTCTATGGTGCTACGTGACAGCTGTAACTAACCTAAGTAAGGAGGTGTCCTTACACTACCCCCTGCCTTTAGAAGGTGCTTTGTCCTTAAAGCATAGAAGCCTACACTATGTGTGAGTTGTTGTATAGGTTGTGTAGTGTAGAGGAGGAATTAAGACTAAGGAGTAACTATAACAAGCCTTTGTGTAGGTTGCTAGGTAAGGTGTAGGCGTAAAGACTAGAATGCCCTTTGTTTGTTAAGAAGGCTGATGGTAGGCAGCTGTATAGGTAGTAGAAGTGGTCTAAATCTGTTTATGTAAGGTTGTGTCTTTGTTATGTATGTAGCGATTAGTAGGTAAGGGTCTATATTAGTATTAAATAGAGTCTGTGTAGTATGTGTGTCATTATAGAATTTTAATGTAAAGGGGAAATTCAGCGCTAACCTAATTTAGACAGCTTTGTTGTAAGCTAGAATATGAATTTAAGCTTCGCCTACAACTTGTTGTTTTCTTTATAACAACGCTAACCCCCCCCTCCTAAGACTAGTAAGTGGCCCCTCTAATAATATAGCTAGATACTAACAGGTTGTTTTTAGATATAAAAACACAACGAACGATTTAGTAGGTGCTAGGACTACGCTAGTGTAGTAGTGATAACTTAGGCTAGGCTAGGCTAACAGGAAATTGTAGATTTCTAATTTAAAGATGCTAGTTCCCCCTCCTCCTAGCACCCTTACTATGGCTTTCTGCTAGTAGTGTATGTGCTATGTGCACACTAAAGGGCGCTAGAAGGATAAAGATCCTGCTGTCTTATGTATGTAGAGCTTAGAAAGCTCTAAGTGTAGGGTTAGAAAAAATTTACTCAAAATCATAAGTAACTTAAGTAACTTGAGTTTGAGTTTGAGTAAGGTTAAAAATAGATGATTTTGAGTAACAAGTTCGTTACTCATGATTTTATTTAAGTAATATCACGTGACTAGATTATACTGCTTAAATCACATAACTAGATTATACTACTTAAATTACTTACTTAGATTATATTGCCTATATTATATTATTAGAAGTAAAAATAAAATTTATTAATAAATAACTAAAAGGCTAGTTATTTAAACAGCTAACTTAATAAGAAAATCTTCTTTAAAATCCTCCTCTCTTTCTTCTATAAAACCCTAACTTTTTAAACAAGCTAAGACTTTAAAAAGGTCTTTAGATAGCTTATTTCTAGTTTTAGTAATAATAAGACCTCCTATACTAAAAGAACTCTCTATAGGAGCACTAGTAGCAGGTATTTGTAAATACCTTCTAGCTATA